>CM035429.1:54499372-54561872 GCA_020310875.1 Ceratopteris richardii
AGGCTAAGAAGATCATGGCGAGTCGTGATGTGGTGTTTAAGGAGGAGCAGCCACATCCGGTGGAGGAGGAAAAGAGATCTTCCACTTTATCATCAGGCGAAGGAGCAATCCACTATGAACCTGGCCCAAGAGCTATCCCTTCTACACAAGAGACGGAAGCATCATCTTCAAATGATGAGTCTGAAAGTCACCAACCTACCGACACCCAAGTGGAAAATCCATTGCCACATTGGGTGAGGCAGCTCTATGATTTTGCAAAGCCCATCCCACAGTCACTAGAACAGGTTGCAGATGGATCGAGGCGATCACAGAGAATAGAGGAACAGAGACAGGAAAGCACCCATATTGTAAACATAGCCTTGATGGTTGATCTCATTTAAGAAGAAGCAAAGGAACCAACCAATGTGGAAGAGGCACTCCATGATCCAAATTGGAGGGCTGCCATGCAAACAGAATACAACAATATCATGAAGAATGGAACTTGGGAGCTAGTGGATCGACCCCCTAAGCATAAAGTCATTGGAACCAAGTGGGTCTGGAAGCTAAAGTACAAGGCTGATGGTACTCTAGAAAAGTATAAAGCAAGACTTGTTGCACAGGGATACTCACAAGTTGAAGGCATTGACTTTTGTGAATAATTTGCCCCGACTGCAAGAATGATTACTATCCGAGTAGTACTAGTTGTGGCTACACATAAGCATTGGCCAGTCTATCACATGGATGTCAGATCAGTGTTCCTGAATGGAGACCTCAAGGAGGAGGTACATGTGTCTCAGCCACCAGGGTTTGAGGCTCCCCATTCAAAGAACAAGGTATGTAAGCTGAAGAAGACATTATATGGGCTAAAACAAGCCCCTAAAGCATGGTACCAGTGGATAGATAAGTATCGCTTGGATCTAGGTTTCAAAAGATTTGCTTCTGATGCTAACTTGTATGTCCTAAAGAGACGAGGGAAGACAATTGTGCTTGTACTCTATGTAGATGACCTTGTGATTACAGGAAATGATGATGCTCTTCTTCAACAAACAAAAGATGTTTTGAGTTCAAAATATGAAATGACAGACTTGGGCTTAATGCATTATTGCTTAGGTCTTGAAGTTTGGCAGGATCCAGGGAAGTTTTTCATCTCTCAACAAAAGTATGCCAGGCAGATATTGAAGGCATTCGACATGGAGGATTGCAAGGAAATTTCTACACCTAGGTCAGCACAAAATTATCTATTGAAGATACTTCACCTCCAGTGGATATTGGAAGATACAAGAAATTATTTGGAAGTCTCATCTACTTGTGCAATAGCAGACCAGACATCTCTTATGTTGTTGGAGTAGTAAGCAGGTTCTCTAATAAGCCTTGCCAAACTCATTGGAACGCAAGCATGCAGATACTCAGGTATGTGAAAGGAACCACTGATTATGATATTCTTTATGAAGAAGGATCATCTCTAGTCGGATATTGTGACTCAGATTGGGTAGGAGATATTGATACCAGAAAATTAGTTTTTGGATATTGCTTTTCTTTAGGATTAGGGATTTTCTCTTGGATTAGTAAGAAGCAACTGATTGTAGCATTATCTTCTACTGAAGCTAAGTACAAAGCTGCATGCATTGCAACATGTGAAGCAGTATGGTTGAGGAGCATCCTATGGCACATAGGAATACAAGGATAGGAGGCTACAGAGTTGAAGTGTGACAACCAACGTTGCATGGCCATTGCCAAAAATCCTGTTTTTCATGCACATACCAAGCACATAGAAATTCAATATCACTATGTGCGTGAGTTGATTGAGGACGGGGTTGTGGAGATAAGCTATTGTCCTACTAAAGAAAATGGAGTAGACATCTTCACCAAGGCTCTTGGGAGAGAACAACTTCTTCGACACTTTCCAAAGCTTGGGATTGGACCAAGGAGGTAGTTCATCGTAGGGTGGACATTGAGGGGGGGTGTTAGATATGCTCAATACTCCACCCTCATGTGACTACAAATGATCCATGGTGCTCTAAGTTGTAAGGCCCCCATTATGAGGAGAAGCCATTATGAGAGCCCGGACATTTGTGGAACCCTAACTTCCAAGTTAGATGAGGTCTATGTGTGACCGTTGATGGTTGTAGATGATCTTTGTGAGCCTAACCATTAGCTTAGGTAGGGAATAAACCTACAGGGCATTGGGTTGCCATTTAAGGAGCAAATAAAGACCCTGTGGGGTCGTGCAGTTTCCTGACTATGTTTATCTATACCGAACTGCCTTGTAAAGGCTATATAAGCACGGCCCAGGTTGAGCTTTACATAGCATTGCGCACTGGTAAGGCCTTCATCTAGAGTCTATCTATATCACCATCTAAGCTCCACATTGGGAGTGCATGGGTGGACAACACCATCATTGTAACTACATTACGCTCGGCAAAATGAGAATTTGAGTTCTCTATCTCTCAGTCTGCATCTATCTTTGTCTGCGTTTTTCTCTCAACTCTGTCTACAGGTTTATTCTGCTATGTTGTTATTTTCTTACAATATATACACACACATACACATAAAAACACATATACACATGCACATACACACATATACACAAATACACACACATACACATACATATGCACATACACACATATACATGCATATAGATGCACATACATATATACATTTTATACACACACTACAACTACATGCACATACATATATATATATATATACACATAAACACATTTTATAATATGAATGAACTATATAATTAAAGTAATAAAATACATCTTAGATATAAATAGTAATAAAAATCATTCAAACAAGACTTTTCATTAATTAGTACCATAGACACAATTCAAAACATAACTTGAATGAGAAAATATATAGATATAAAAAAAAATATGTATATCAATGTAAAATATATATCCAATGTAATATATCAATCATCTGATCATCATCATCCACATCATCATGTAAGTCCTAAACATCATGATCATCATCATGATCAGCGTCATCATCATGATCATCCGCATGATCTTATGTATCTGTAATGGCATCATGGGTAGAGGTGTGAGCACTTTGTGATGATCCAAATCATCTTGCTTGTGTCTGTCTCTCCACCTCATCCATATCTGCCTCTCCATAATACTCATGTATTACATATAACAAACATAAATAGAAAACCATATAAAATATCAATAAAAATGAAATAACTATATGAAATTTAGTAATACTTAAAAAAGCTTTTGAATGAACTTGCATGTACTCACTCAAATGTCAATATCCACAATGTGTAGCAAAATTGATTTCCTTTTCATAGAATATCAACCATAATCCTTTCGCTGCATTTAAACAAATAAAAAAGATTAATGATTAGTGTTTTAACTAAAATAAAAAATATAGCTTCAACAATATATATACTTAAAAATATAGCTACAAAACCATGATGGCCCCTTTGGCATGAATGTGACATATGACCTGACTCAACTCTCCTCTTTGTAGCAGCCTGCATTTATTTAATGAAAAAAAAATACATAGATTAAATGTAAAACATTTATAAAATATATAAGAATTATAAGTCATAGTAATATAAACTATTAATTTGTATACCTTCTGCTAAGGAAATGATTTTTGAAGATGTAGCTATCTACAAAAAACTACCACCTCTCAGGTGGTATGTTAGGTCTTCTCTTATTTTGTTCTACCATACAATATCTCTTGTTATTTTGATCTTAAAAAAAGATTAGAATATAAAAAAGTTTAAATTTATAAACATAGTTACACAGACACACATACATACACTTACACATACTTACACTTATACATACGTGCTTATACATACACACACATACACATATACATACACTTACACATAGATACATACACTTACATATACATACAAATACTTACACATACATACATACACACACATACATGCATACACATACACATGCATACATAAAAACATACATGCATACACATCCATATGTATATACACTTACACATACATATATACATACGTTTAGACATACATACATACACACACATACACGTATCCACACATATATATACACACACATACATACTAAATACATACACACACACATACATACTAAATACATTTATAGTTTTGTATGTGTATTTATATTTCAAAATGTATATTTGTGTATATCTGAATATGTGTATGTATAAATATGTACATGTGAATGTGTGTGTATATAAATAATGAGATTATTAATATCTAGTACCTTTATTTGCTACACAATCAGATTGTGATCAATCAAAGGTCAATGGCATCAAGACAATGCATCAAGAAATGATACTATATTGTCTTAATGCCATTATCTCATCAACATCAATGGCATCCAAGAAAATGCATATCAGTTAACAAAAGGTTCTTGTTGTATCAATACAGTACAACTTCTTGAAAGAGGTCTATGGATCTATGAAATATATCATCTCGTATATCGAGAGCTCAAAGCAAAGATCAAGTTGAATCTTGTACCAACCTTTAAGCATCAACAAGCTTTCTTGGAGATGGTTGATGATGATACTGAGTACCATATGTTGTGCTTCCTAAGAGGACTAGATCACATGGTGGTTATATGAGGAACAACAAAGGGTGCATCATTGCGTTTTGCGAAGCATTGAGATTTAGAAGAGAAAGGTGGATCAATGCTTTCAAAAATTGAGTAAAGGTGAGAAAGAATATGATAGGCCTATTGATATGAAGAAGAAATAGGCCAATGAGATTGTACAGCTTGAAGGGGAAATAGATTCATTGCGGGTGCAAGCTTAGGATTTACATGGAGTTAACATGTCGAGTCTCATCGAATCTTGTCGAATCTATTCGACATGTTAACTCCATATAAATCCTTAGCTTTCATCCACAATGACTCTATTTTCTCTTCAAGTTGTACAATCTTATCACCTCTTTCTTCTTCATATCAATAGGCCTATCATGTTCTTCCTCACCTCTACTCAATTTTTGAATTGTGAATCTCAATGATTTCTAAAATGCATTGATTCAGCCTTTGTTGTTCCTCATATGACCCATCATGTGGTCCAGTCCTCTTAGGAAGCACAACGTATGGTATCTCAGTATCATCATCAGCACTCTCCAAGAAAGCTTGTTGATGCTTAAAGCTTGGTATAAAGTTCAACTTCATCTTTGTTTTGAGCTCTCGATATACTAGATGATATATTTCACATATCCATAGACCATCTTTAGGAAGTTGTATTGTGTTGATACAACAAGAACCTTCTGTTAGCTTATATGCATTGTCCTAGATGCCATGCATTCACCTTGATGAGATGTTGGCATCAAGACAATAGCATCAAAAGGAACTTGTTGAGATACAGAAATCGACTTGTTGATATAATAGCATCAAGAGGGACTTGTTATGGCCAAGTTTTGATAGAAATCGACTTATGCACCTATTCCTTGAATATGTACAACAAAAGAGATGCAAATAGGTAAAAAAATATTTTACTTTTTATGATATAGTTCAATATTTTTTCAGGCACATAATAATCAATTATTGTTTTTTTTATTTTTATGGGTTATTTTGAAGGTTGATTGATTTTGAGCTGAGCATGAAGATAGAAAATTCCCATTAAAAAGGGATCATTATCCATTGTTAACTTGAATCATTTGAATCGGTATCAGACATATAAGTTCTCCTTTCTTCAACTAGAACATAGGTGAATCCCACCACAGAGATGAAAACATGCTCTTTTAAGTTAGAACATGAAGCTCGGGGGTATGCCTAAAATTTTACATATAGATCTATTTTCGAGGATGAAATTCCTCTCATATATGTATACATATGTATGTGTATTCATGTGTTATATATATATATATATATATATATATATATATATATATATATATATATATATATATATATATATATATATATATACATGTGTTAGTATGCACACATGTATGTATGCATGTGCATTTGTGTGATATATGCAAAGTGTTTTTATAATTGTATATCCATGTATATGTATATTTGTGTGCATGTAGACATGTATGTGTGTTGTGTATGTATCTAAATATGTGTTTTACATATATGTATGTGTATATACATGATTTGTATATATCTTTATATGTATTATGGTCCTCATTGATTTGAGCAGCTATATAGAGAGGCATAAGGTTGGGAGGAGAGACATCTCTCTAGTAGGTGGTGGGAGGACTAAATGCAATGTGTATATATACTTCAACCATACAGCAAACACGACAAACTCAAGGCTCAAATCGATTTATCATATTTTATGTGTTATTTATATAGATACACACATAAATATAACAAATAAAAGCAATGCACACCGTGCATTAACATGACGATGTGCCATAAGTATCTGCATCTCTTTCAAACACCATTTATGCAACCACCCAGTGCCAAATTCTGTCTCCAATGAACTAAGTACATACTTTTTATCTCTCTCATCAAACTCACTACAAAAGAAAAAATTATAAGTAAAACATAAAATATTTATCTTAGTTTATATGTAGACTTATACTTACTTCCATTTCAAGTGTATGAAACGCAGTTAGGAGTCACATAAAGCTTTCATTCTTCTTTTAAACTCCAACCCATCATATATACTATATTTCCCTCAGGTTCTATGTCGCACTCCAGCCCTAGGCTACATATGCATGTCCTCATAGGCACCTCTGATGTGTTCTCGCGAGCTGGAATTGGTATAGGTGTCCTAAAAATAAATAGATAAAAATGAATAAAAACATGTGTTATATTATCATTAAAAATATTAATTTATGAAAAAAACATACCTGTGGGCAGATAAGTCTCTTTCTGCAAATGGAGCCACAGAGGAGCCTTCCTCTGGGCACTGGGTAAGCATTTGTATGGTAAAGTCTAATTCCTCATCGGGTATGTTCCTAAGGAATCAGGCAGAACTTTCCCTCTCGTAAGATTCTTTATGAGAGTAAGTTTCGTCTTTCTCTCTCTACTCTAATCCATAATATATCTACATATAAAACAAAATGGATTATATATATATATATATATATATATATATATATATATATATATATATATATATATATATATATATATATATATATATATATATATATATATATATATATATATATATATATATATGTGTGTGTGTGTGTGTGTATATATATATACATACATACATATGTGCATGTGTGTATGTATATATATGTGTATGCATGTGTATGTATGCATGCATATGTGTATGTATGTATGTGTATATGTGTGTGTTTGTGTATGTGAGTATATGTATATGTGTATGAATGTGTATGCATATGCATGTGCATTGTGTATGCATATGTATGTATGTGTGTGTATGTGTATGTGTGTGTCTCTATGTGTGTGTATGTATATGTGTGTGTATCTATGTGTGTGTATATATATAGGTGTATGTATGCGTGTGTATGTGTATGTATACATGTATGTATAGTGTATGTATGTATGTTGTCTGTGCATATGTGTGTATGTATGCATGCATGTATGTATGTGCATGTATGTGTATATGTATGTGTATGTGTGTATGCATGTGTTTGTATGTGTGTGTATGCATGTGTTTGTAAAGTGTGTTTGTGTGTGTATATGTGCATATGTGTGTATGTATGTGTGTGTATGCATATGTCTCTATGTGCATTTGTGTCTATGTATGTGTGTGTATGCATGTGTTTGTATGTGTGTGTATACATGTGTCTATGTATGTATGCATATGCATGTGTATGCATGTGTGTGCATGTATGCATATGAGTTTGAGTGTGGGTCTATCTCTGTGTAGGGATATGTGCAAGTATCTATGTATATGTGTGTGTATGCATATGTGTGCATTTATGTATGTGTGTATATGTGTGTATGTATGTATGTGTGTATATGTGTGTATGTATGTATGTGTGTGTATACATATGTATGTATGTATGTATGTATGTATGTGTATGTGTGTGTATGTATGTATGTATGTATGTATGTATGTATGTATGTATGTATGTGTATGTGTGTGTATGTATGCATGTGAGTGTATGTGTGTGTATGCATGTGTGTATGTATGTATGCATATGCATGTGTATGCATGTGTGTATGTATGCATACGAGTGTATGTATGCATACGAGTGTATGTATGCATGTGAGTGTATGTGTGTGTGTCTATGTGTGTGTATGTGTAAGTATCTCTACATGTGAGTATGTATGCACATGTGTGTGTATGCATATGTGTGTATGTGCATGTGTGTGTATACATGTGTCTATGTATGTATGCATACGTGTGTATGCATGTGAGTGTATGTGTGTGTGCCTATGTGAGTGTATGCATGTGTATGTATATGTGTATATGTGCAAGTACCTATATGTGTATGTGTGTGTATGCATATGTGTGCATTTGTAAATGTGTGTGTATGCATGTCATATACGTGTGCATTTATGTATGTGTGTATATGTGTGTATGTATGTGTGTGTATGTGTGTATATCATATGTTTGCATGTATGTGCATGTGTGTGTATGCATGTGTCTATGTATGTATGCATACACATGTGTATGCATGTGTGTATGTATGCACATGTGTGTATATGTATGCATATGTATATGTGCAAGTACCTATATGTGTATGTGTATGTGTACATGTCTGTGTGTGTGTGTATGATTTTGTGTGTATATGTGTATATGTATGTGTGTGTATATGTGTGCATGTGTGTGTATGCATATGTGAGTATGTATATGCATGTGTGTATGTATGTGCATGTACCTTTTCTCATTTGGTTGCTCCTTTGTGCATTTGCTCTCGTTTGCTCGTTTTGCCACTCCTTTGCTCATTCACTCTCGCTCTCTCACTTGATCCCGTCACAAATGTGCCGGGAGAAATCTTTTTTTTTTTTCAAATTTTTTGAGTGTCGCTTATGCAACGAACGTTGTAGCATCGCATCCAGTTTGCAATTGTTGTTAACAGAGTCGTTAAGGGTCAATGCGCATAGAGACAACAAATATATGCATCGCTTATGCGATGCTTTTCATTGCTTTATTCAACGCAATTGATTTAATTTTTTTTATTTATCTTCTGGAGCGTCGTGCATGCGACACTATCTAACGTGATTGTCGCATAAGTGGCTCTCCTCGCTTTTTTTTGGGGGGGGGGGCATTGCTACACCCCCTTTATTCTTGTAGTGATATACACATATACACACACACATATACATACACAACTATACATACACACATATACATACACACATATACATACACACATATACACACATACATATACACACACATACACACACATACACACGCATATACACATATACACACATATATGCACACACATATATACACACATATACACACACATACAAACACACATATACACATATACGCATATACACACATATACATATACACACATACACACACACACATTTGCATACCCACACATACACATATACACATACACATATAGATACACATATACATACACACACATAGGTACACACACATACACTCACATGCATACATACACACACATGCACATACACACACATGCACATACACACATATGCATGCACACACATACATACATATATACATACACACATATACACACACATACACATACACATATGCATACACACACATACATATACACATATAGATACTTGCACATATACATATCTCTGGCCTTTTAGGTTTTCTTTAGTGCATTCCCTAAATAAACAGGCTAAAGAAAATGTTTCCCTACCTAAAGGTATTAGCTTAAGCCAGTGCTAAAGAAAACACATAGACACACACACATACACTCACATGCATACATACACACACATGCATATGCATACATGCATAGACACATGCATACACACACCTGCACACATATGCGTACACACACATACATACACACATATGCACATATATACACACAAACACACTATACAAACACATGCATACACACACGAGCACATATACACAGATGCATACATACACATACACACATACAAATACATATATACTTACACATACATACACACACATACACATATACATATAGATAGCTACACATACACACACACATAGACACACGTATACATATACACATACACATATACATATGCACATACATATACTTACACATACATAGACACACATACACACACTATACATATATATGCATACACACAGAGAGATACACATATACATACACACACATAGAGACACACACATACACATACACACACATAGAGACACACACATACACATGAATACACACAAACATACACACATATACACATAAAAACACACATACACACATTATACATACATATGCATACACAAACATAAACATGTATACATACACATGCATACATGTATACACACACATACACACCTATACACATGTATATATACACACATATACACACACTATACATAAATATGCATACACACACATAGATACATACACTCACATGTACATACACACACATAGAGACACACACATACACACACATATAGACACACACATACACATACACATACACATACACATACACATACACATACACATACACATACACATACACATACACATACACATACACATACACATACACATACACATACACATACACATACACATACACATACACATACACATACACATACACATACACATACACATACACATACACATACACATACACATACACATACACATACACATACACATACACACACATATACATACATATGCATACACAATGCACATACATACACACACATAGACACCCACATACACATATACACACATACACACCTACATACACATACACACACATATACATACAGACACATACATACATGCATATACACACATACACACACACACACACACACACACACACATATATATATATATATATATATATATATATATATATATATATATATATATATATATATATATATATATATATATATATATATATATATATATATATATATATATATATTATGGATCATAGTAGGAGAGAAAGGTGAAACTTACTCTCATAAAGAATCTTATGAGAGGGAAAGTTCCGCCTAGTTCCTTAGGGGCTTTCATGCATGATTATGTAGACATGCCCAATGAAGTATTAGGCCTTACCATACAGATGCTTACTCAGCATCTAGAGGAAGGCTCCTTTGAAGCTCCATTTGCAGGAAGAGACTTATCTACCCATAGGTATGTTTTCTTTTCATAAATTATATTTTTTATGGTATTATAATACATATTTTTTTCATTTTTATATGTTTCTTTTCAGACATTATACCACCCCCAGCTCATTAGAACACAGCAGAGGTGCCTGCGAGGACATGCATATATAGCCTAGGGCTAGAGTGCAACATAGAACCTGAGGGGAATATAGTATACATGAGGCATGGGTTGGAGTTTAAAAGAAGAATGAGAGCTTTATGTGACCCCTACCTGCATTTTGTTCACTTGAAATGGAAGTAAGTATACGTTCTTCATATAAATTGAGATAAATATTTTATGTTTTACTTACATGATGTTTTTTATTTTGTAATGAGTTTGATGAGAGAGACAAAAAGTATGTATTAATTCATTGGAGATAGAGTTTGGCACGAGATGATCTCATTAGTGGTGTCTGAAAGAGATGTAGATACTTATGGCACATCATAGTGATAATGCACAGTATGCATTACTTTTATTTGTTATACCTATATGTGTGTGTGTACACACACACACACACACACACACACACACACACACATATATATATATATATATATATATATATATATATATATATATATATATATATATATATATATATATATATATATATATATATATATATATATATATACATACATACATATACATATATATATGTGTGTGTACAAGGCTCAGGTAGATTTATTGTATTTTGTGTGTTATTTACTAGACTCACATACTGTGTATATATATGTGTGTGTATACACACACACACACATATATATATATATGTGTGTGTGTGTGTGAGAGAGAATTAAAGATCTGTCATCTTTTTTATCCTATGCATATATTCAAGAATATTGGCACCTATAGAATATGGAGCATCTTTCCAAAACATGTTTACTATGGATAATAGGAGCCTATATGAGTTAAAGACACATGATTACCATAACTTTTTTGAAGCACATTCTACCTTTGGTTATCGATGGATATACAATGAAAGGAGTATGGGACATGATCTATCGTCTTGGATCGCATATAAGGTAATTATCATACTTTTATATTTAATATATAAAAAACTATTTGATCTATTTTATTTACTAAATAGTTTTTTTATAATTTAATTTAAGATTATAATAAGTGGATTACATCAGATTGACAAAAACTTGATCCCACAGAAGAAATGTTAATTCAAGGAGTTACAATGTTTGATGGAGAAAAAGGTCCCAATGTCATTTTTTGATATTCGGGTTTATCTATTAGTCCATCCTGTGGATGAAATAGAGATTATAGGTATTTACAACACTCGATGGATATTCTGGGTTGAGTGATTTATGGGAATATTAAAAAAGGTTATGTGGGACGAAGAGAAAAACCAAAAGGATCTATGGCAAAGGGGTGGATGCTTGAGGAGTGCATGTACTATGTTAGTGAATACCTTCAAAGAGTTCATAAAGAAGCTCCATGTGCATGGACCAACAATTCTTCTTCAAAAATTGTAGATGAGATATTATCAGGAAAGGGAGTTCCATTTCAATTTACATTGCAAGAAAAAAGTGATCTTTTTACTTTTGTAACATATAATAGTGAATGCACGCAAGCATTTGTTAGCGAGTATGAACAAGAACTATAAAATCTTCAAAGTAAAAGATAGAGAAACAAAAGATATGGACGTAATCTCGATAGTAATCAGAATACAAATATATCTTATTTCATAGATTGGCTATATACTTGTATGCAACGAGCCAATGCAAATAACGAATGAATCTCAGATGAGGAGAGGGAGTTAATGATAGGTTGTGAGATAAAGTAATTTTATTTTAATAATATTTTATTTTTTCACATATAGGTATACTAGTTTTTCTTTAGTAATTTAATTTTTATTGTACACTCGAATGTTCACTAATATGTGGGATTTGGGATAGCAGATTAGAATCAAAATGATTGATTCTTTATGTGAAATAGAGAATTATAGCATTGTTGCTTCTTTCAAGCAACTATCACGTGCTAGCTCAAAAGATACGAACCTTATAGATAGCGAACTTGGTTACGTAGGAACCATTGTTGGTATCTGCAAAATACCGTTTTGTATGTTTAAACAAGTAAAAAAAATAAAAATTTTCTGATATAGTTTATTATTTTTTTAAGCATATTTTTGTTTTTTTATTTTAATAGACTAGTTTGAAGATTGATTGCTTTCGAGCTGAATATAAAGGTAGTAATTCCACATTGAGAAGGGAATTATCTAGGTTTTGGGCAATTGATTCTTCTAAAATAATGTGATTAAGTAGAGAACCATATATTCTTCCTACGCATATTGAGCAAGCATTTTTTTAATAAAACATTGATGCTCATCCTTGGTGGCAAGTCATTCATGTTCAAGTAGAGATCGGTTATTGTTTGAACAATTTATTGTTACAAAGATCGAAGAAAGTCATGTTGATGATGCATCATCAAATATTGATATATCGACATTTCAAAGAGAAATTATAATTGTTGTACATGACAATGATAATAATCTACTTGATGAAGACAACAATACTCTACGTGTTGATTTGATTGATGATGAAGAGGAATTACCAGAAATCAATATTAGTCCATAAATAGATTATGTCATTTATGAGAACACATATTTAATGATAGAAGAAATAATAGAAATCAACAAGAATAATGAAGATGAGACTATATTGATGTCTTACCAAAATGATGGTAATAATAAAAACATATGAGTAGATTAGATAGTAGATCCTACCCTAGTTATTGGTCGTTAACTTGAATCATTTAAATGGTATCAGACAATAGGTTGTCCTTTATTCAACTAAAATACAGGTGAATCCCACCACAAAGATGAAAACATGTTCTTTTAAGTTAGAACATGAAGCCCAGGGTTATGCCTAAAATTTTGTATATGGCTTTATTTTTTAGGGCAAAATTTCTCTCATGTATGTATGCATATGTGTTGATATATTTAGGTAGTGATGTGTGTGAACACTCTAGGACCGTCGGGGAACTTTTTCCCCTCTTTAGGAGGTTTTTTCCCCCAACTTGAATATACGCCTATTGCCCTAATGGGCTACTTATCTTTGTACATTCTCTAGTAATACATTCAGTATTGTGTGTTGTGCTCCAAGCTTCTTCTTCTTCTTCCTTGTGCTTTTCGCGTGCTTCCGCAGATGTCTAACTCCAACAATTGGTATCAGAGTAGGTTGTTGCTTCATCTAGGTGCCGTCGACACTCCTCGGGTTGCAGTCTCAGAATCACACGAGTTTTGGTGAGCATACTCACCTCGTTTCGGCCTCCGAACGCACTATCATAGTGCTTGTGCAGGCTATTTCATCTTTTTGTGCCAAAGGTATATACCAGTTTTTTGTTTGCCAGTATAAGCGTCTCGAAGTCTGCTACAGGTCTAGCAAAATTCATCTAGGCAGTTCTATTCAACTTTTTGAGATACAATCAATTTTCTGCATCAAGGTATTTTAGTCACCGGCCATGGCTAAAAGCAGTGATGTATTCCGTATGTTGGCTGTTGAGGATAAGTTGGATGGTACCAACTACCCATTATGGCTTATATGATGCGACATGTGTTGGTTGCAAAAGGACTGTGGAACATTGTGCAAGGTATCGAAAAACGTCCTATCACACCTGCAACTGTTACAACTGCAGGTACTGAAGCTGATGTAGAAGGTATCGAAGATGATGATATTCTGCATATTCCTATTCATGCTGCGGTTTTTGCTTCACCTAATGTAGAGCAAATTCGTTGGGATGGCAGAGATGCCCAAGCATATGCATTGATAGCTTTGTATATCAAACGTGCCATTATTCCTCACATTCGCTCTTGTAGAACAGCTAAGGATGCTTGGGATACACTTACCACATTGTACCAAGCTAGGAATGAGGCTCGTGTTGCTTACCTCCGAAAATAGTTGGAGAGTGAGCACATGAATGAAGGTGATTCTATGGACAGTTTCCTAACGAAGAACAAAGACTTGAAGGAACAGTTGATTTCAGCTGATGAGGTTATACCAGATAGCTCACTTGTGCAGACCATTCTAAATGGTCTTCCTGATTCGTATCAGAGTTTTGCTTCTACTCTTCGGTTGATGATGAAAGGCAATCCAAACGCCTTATCATTTGAGGAGTTAGTCTCTGTTCTGTTGCTGGAAGATCAGTCCAGGCAGAACAGGTACATTTTGCAAGTTGCAGATCAAGCTTTCCTGGCTAGTCAGAAGGGCAAAGGAAAATGGAGCACTTCAAGTAGTAAGCAAAAATCTGCTAATTCTGCATATTTGAAGAAGGAAGATAAAGATGAGAAGAAATCAGAAAAGAAAAAATTGTTTTGTAAGTACTGTAAAGGGAATGATCATATCATAAAGAACTTTCCAAAACTGGCTGCTAAAGAGGCAAAGAAGAAAGAGCCTGGAATGGTTGTTGCAGAGGCCTCTACACCAAAAACAGAGTCTGCTAATCTTGTGCAGGAAGAAGAATGGGTGTTTACTACTATCTGCAGTTTTGACCCATCTTCTCATGAGCAGTGCATGTCTGCAGTAGACTCAGATGTTTGCCCAGTATTTTGATAGTGGGGCAACCAAACATATTACCTCGCAGCACAGTTTCTTCTCTTCACTCGAGCCTGCCCCTATAGGGAATACTGTTACATGCGCCAACACCTCCTCTTATCCTGTTATGGGAGTTGGTAAGATCATTTTGACTACTGCTGATGGTAGTTCTTTCACTTTGTCAGATGCTTTATTTATGCCAGGGATCAAGAAGAACCTGTTATCAGTTTCTGCATTAGCCAAGATAGGCTTGGTTGTGAAATTTGTTGATGACAGGTGTACAATTCATGATCCGTCAAATGGCGATGTGATTATTGCTTTTGGCATTTTATGTCAGGGGCTGTATAAGCTCATAGGCTATGAAAGATTTGTAAATGATTTGGCATGTGCAGTAAATGATTCTCAGGCTATGTCAGATGCAAAGCTTTGGCATGCATGCTTTGGTCATCTGAATTTTGTAAGTTTGCTATACCTACAGAAATATGAAATGGTGTCCTCTTTGCCCAAACTTGAGGCACCTAGAAAACATGTTTATGAAGGCTTTATTTTGGGGAAAATGCAGCATTCATCCTTTCCAAAAGATGGTTTAGTTCGGGCTACTCAGAAACTGCATCTTGTACATAGTGATGTCTGTGATCCTATGCAAACACCTTCTTTTGGGAATTATCTTTACTTCGTTACTTTCATCGATCATTTTTCTAGGCATGCATGGGTATATCCATTGAAGGCAAAGTCCGAAGTGTTCATGTGCTTCAAACAGTTTTTGGTTTTGGCTGAAAATGTGTCAGCATGTAAAATGGGCACCCTCCGTTTTGATCGAGGGGGGGAGTATATGTCTTCTGATTTTAATACATTTCTGGTTGAATGTGGGATAAAACACTAGTGTACCGTGTCATATACACCTCAACAAAATGGAGTTGCTGAACAAAAGAACAGGTCACTCATGGAGATGGCGAGGTGTATGGTCAAGAGTCGGGCCTTACCACATAGTTTCTGGCTTGAGGTTGTCATGTGTGCAGCATATGTACTGAACAAGTGTCCCACTAAAGCGCTACAGTCTATCACTCCATATGAGGCTTGGCATGACCGCAAGCCATCTGTTGCTCATCTGCGTATTTTTGGTTGTTTGTCATATGCATTAGTGTCTGAACAACATCGTAGAAAATTGGATGATAAAGCAGTAAAATGTATTTTTGTTGGGTAGAGTTCTGAAAGTAAAGGCTATCGTCCATATCATCCACAGACTAAACGCATTCTGGTTAGCTGTGATGTTGTTTTTGTGGAAGATGTTATTCAACCATTGCTTTCATGTACTAAGGAGACATCTATTAGCTCCAAAGACATGTATGATACTTTACTACCTCTTTTTACAGGTGGACAGTCTAGTGCTGGTCCTAATGAGGCAACTTCTCAGCCTTTGCAAGTTTCATGTGATGATGCAGATATTTCCATTTATGATGCAGATGTACATGATGCAATTATTGATGAGAGAGCTGATATTGAGCAGGCAAGAACTATGCAAAAATGGCTGGTGTAGACCTTGTGTGATAGCAAATTAGATGCACCTCTATCATATTATACTCGATCAGGCTCTCATAGTGCCTCTTTTGCATCAGTTTGCTATGCTATGGTTGCATCTAGTCTCTGTGATGAGAATGAGCATGTTTCATTTGATGAAGCACAAAATTCTGAAAATTGGATGGCTGCTATGCAATCTGAATATGATGCAATAATGAAGAATGGTACTTGGTATTTATGTGACTTGCCTCCTGGTAAGAAGGCCATTGGCACTAAGTGGGTATACAAGGTGAAGCGTAAACTTGATGGTACATTTGATAGGTATAAGACTAGGCTTGTTGTAAAGGGTTATGCATAGGAAAGAGGCATTGATTTTGATGCGACCTTTGCACCTACATGCCATATGACTGCTGTTCAGAGTATTTGTGAACTTGCAGCCCATCATGGTTGGAATGTACATCAATTGGACATTAAAACTGCATTTCTGAATGGTGACTTGGATGAAGAAGTGTATGTTTTTCAGCCCCGTGGCTTTGTGCAGAAAGGTCATGAAAACTAGGTGTGCAGGTTAAAGAAGGCATTATATGGTTTAAAGCAAGCACCACATGCTTGTTATGAGAAGATACATGCCTATCTGATTGCATATGGTTTTGAGAACAATCCAACTGAAAGCACCTTATATGTTAAGCGTGCTAATGATATGCTTCTGATCATTGTTGTCTATGTTGATGACATGCTGCTCACTGGTCCTATTGAGAAGCATATTGTTGATTTTAAGGCTGATTTACATGCCTCATTTGAGATGTCTGATTTGGGGCATTTGCATCACTATTTGGGCATTCAGTTTATGCAAGTTGATGGTGGAATGGCTTTGTGTCAAACGAAATATTTTGACACATTAATACAGCATTTTGGCCTTGAAGACTGTAAGCCTATTGCCACTCCTATGGAGACTGGTTTACGATCGAGTCTTCATGATGCTGGAGATGCATTTGATGTTGTCCTCTATCAGCACGCTGTTGGATGCTTGATTTAATTATGCATTACTAGGCTAGATATTTAGTTTGTTGTCTCACAGATAAGCAGGTTTATGCATTATCCAGGTGTCAAGCATTGGCAGGCGGTTAAATGCATCTTTCGCTAGTTGAGTGGTACTCGGCTACTTGGGTTGTTTTATCCCAAGGGGGGATCACTACCGCCAGATTTGCATGCTTTTTTTGACTCATATTGGGCTGGTTGCTATGACACTCATGTGTCCACTAGTGGCTTTTGCTTCATGCTTGGTAGCTCATGTATATCTTGGTTGAGCAAGAAGCAGCCTATTGTGGCCACTTTCATAGCTATTGTTGAGTGTGTGTGGCTCAGACGCCTTATGGTTGATTTGGGTGTTGGTCAGTCTTCTGCCACCACCATCTTTCGTGACAATCAGAGCGCATTGGTAGTTGCGAGGAACCCTGTGTTCCATGCTCGCACTAAGCACATTGAGGTGCATTATCATTATATCAGGGAGAGGTTCTCCGCTGGGGAGATCAGCTTGGCATATGTACCCACGCAGGAGAACATTGCAGACCTTTTCACGAAGGCTCTGTTGAGGGAGAAGTTTGAAGCTTTCCGCAAAGCTTTGGGCTTACTTCCTTTTGTGGAGTGATTTCCACATAGCTTGGCACTTCCTTATACATGAGTGCCAGCTACTTGTTCACCGCATCACTCCCAGGGGGGGATTTGTTGATATATTTAGGTAGTGATGTGCGTGAACACTCTAAGACCACCAGGGCACTTTTTCCCCTCTTTAGGAGTTTTTTTCCCGGCTTGAATGTACGCCTATTGCCCTAATGGGCTACTTATCTTTGTACATTCTCTAGTAATACATTCAGTATTGTGTGTTGTGCTCCAAGCTTCGTCTTCTTCCTTGTGATGTTCGCGTGCTTCTGCAAACATCTAACTCCAACAATATGTGTGTATATATATGTGTGTGCCTATTCATGTGTGTTATATGTATACATGTGTTAGTAGCACATATGTGTGTTTCATGTGTATGTATGTGTGTGCATGTGTGTGATGTATGTATACATGTGTTAGTATGCACATGTGTATGTATGCATGTGCATTTGTGTGATATATCCAAGTGTGTTTATAATTGTGCATGCATGTATGTGTATCCATGTGTGCATGTAGGCATGTATGTGTGATAAGTATGTATCTACATGTGTGTTTTATATAGATATATGTGTATATACATGATGTGTATATAACTTTATATGTATTATGGTCCTCGTTGATTCGAGTAGCTATATATAGAGGCATAAGGTTGGGAGGAGAGACATCTCTCTATTAGGTGGTAGGAGGACTAAATGCAATGTGTATATATACTTCAACCATACGACAAACGCATACAGTCATGGAAGTAAAAAAAAAAGTATGGTTGAAAATACCATATGTGTGTGTGTGTGTGTGTATATATATATATATATATATATATATAGGTGTGTGCAAGGTTGGTTCTTGACGCATCAGGAACCCCCTTTCCTGACTTTAGTTACTTGTACCTAACTACCACGTCAGATAAGGTTTCTTGACTATGCTTTTTTTTTCAAGTTGAGGTCGATTTACTATATTCTGTGTGTTATTTACTATACTCACATAATGCAACTCCTAACTTTAGATTGCATGTCTCTTATGCAAAATCAGGCCATCTAGAATCAATACATTGAAAAGCTACACTATCAATTGGAATTTTCATTACTCCATCAATACTTTTATGATCAAATTCCCATGTCAAAGCTTTGATAATTTAGGGCTTTGAAACATATGTTTAATTTGTGGAGCCAATGGAAAATTTCTTGATACCTTTTTTGTACATCGAGGAGATTGACATTTTGGACATGTCAAAGAGTCTACATATTCACCTGTATATAAAAGATAATCATTAGGACATGCATGTGTACACTGATAATCTATACTAACATTGTTTAATATCTTCATTTCATCATATGATGTAGGAAGAATACTTTTGCTTGGTAAAAACTTTTCAGATAGTAACATGTAAGTTCATGAAAAAAAGTGATATGAATGAAAATAAATAAATAGAAAATAAAATATCATAGCTTAATAGTGCCAAAACAGATACATTACTCCATCCAAAATGATTTTGAAGATTGAGAATAAGTAAGCTTGCACTTAGCCGTGTCAAGTGACTTCCTTCATATATATGCTTTAGACATTCTTCTCAAAGATATTTCTCATTTTTAGAAATATCAATGCGTTCACCCTCATTTTGATACCAATCCTCAATAAAATTTTGCATGCCATCATCTTCATCATTATCGCAAAAATCTTGTACTTTATCTTCTTTTGAATATAGGTCTTTCAATCTTGTGTATTCGACAGAACTACTTTTGCATAGCCTCCTCATGGAAGCTTTTGATAAATGAGGTCTTATTGGAAACTATGAATGGTGTGGTGGAGGATCATCAATAACATCCATTGGAATCTACGCACATGAATAAAAATTATTAGTATTCCATAGATGAATGAAAAGTAAACTTTAAACATAAATTTAAATATGTAAATTAATTTGAAAAGAGTTTCAATCAATTAGAGTTTTCAATGCAACATAGGATAGGTGGATAGAAAGTTTTCATTGCTCTCTAACTAAAAGGTGCTCTTGGAGGTCTATGCCATCCATAATTCACTAGTAATTCATCACCAATGTCTAATGAAGTAATAGCATTGACAACTATGTTTCTTGCTACATCTCTACTCATGTATGGTGATTCATGACTATTTTCATGCTCCTCAAATGTGCAATTAGTCATTGAACTATTATATCCTAGACTATAGTTTATTAAACCTGCTATATTTCCATGTGTGTGAGGTCTTCCATCAATATATAATCTTTAATTTTGCATGTGTAATCTCTTTACTAGCAAGAGAAGCTGGATTCAGGCATAATCCATAATCACTCGTGCTTTGAACATAGTGTGTAAGTCGATGCCAATCTCCCCATCCATATATAGCACCAGAAAATGACATAAGAGTGACTTTAGAGTTCGGAGGCACATGCAAATCCTCTACAATAAAGAGACCATGGCCAACACCAGTACTAATGGAGAGAGCAATCATATAACGGTTACACCAAAAGTTAAAAACCTCTCCATCTAAAGGAAGTGGCCCTCTATTCCATCCTCCATATCTTCTTCTATCATATGTTTGTACTAGAAAATGATCACAAGTTGGAAATGGATAATTTTCAGCTGTTTTAGTCTGTAAACCAAGAGGTAGAAGATTTCAAGAAACCTTTGCTCGTAATTGATGAGCGGCAAATATGTGACATGTATGAGGTATATTAGCATTATTAGTAGGAGAATCATCATCATCATCGAACAAATATTCCTGTATATTAAGTATAATTTGATTTTGTATATGATTTTCAAATAAAATAATGGTATTAATTTATGGAATCAATACATACTCAAGAATTATCATGTTGATCAAGTGGTGGTGCATGCTCAAAACTACCATAATCTACATCATGTTCAATACGTTCCAATTGTGGTCTTTGATATGTGCCATAAAAAAAATTACACCAACATATAATATGCTGTTGATAGTAAAAATCATCAGAATTCCTATTGAAGGACACATGCAAAGTGGTTGCATGGGTAGGAGGTGGTGGAGTACCCTTTGATTGATCAGAATTTGATTATAATATAACAATAGAAAAAATATATCAATTATGTATGTATCTATCATATATTAGAATTGAAAGTTTGATATACTTACAATAAGTAGTCCTTGCACGATTAGGAGACGCTGGTGGAGTTCTCTCTGATTGATCAAAATTTGATTGTGTAGCAAATAAAGGTACTAGATATTAATAATTTGATTATTTACATACATACACATTCACATGTAAACATTTACACATATACACATATACACAAATACACATTCTGACAGATAAATACACATACAAAAGTATAAATGTATGAGTTTGTATGTATGTATATGTGGGTGTATTTGTGTGTATCTATATGTGTGGGTATGTGTGTGTATATGTATGCATGTTTATAAATGTGTATGTATTTATTATGTATGTGTCTGTATGCATGTAGTATGTGTAAGTGTATGTATGTATGTGTCAGTGTATGTATGTATGTGTCAGTGTACATATGTGTGTATATATGTGTATGTGTATGTTTGTGTGTTATGTATGTGTGTGTATGCACGTGTCTAGGAGTATGTGTATTTGTGTGTATGTGTGCATGTATTTAGTATATATGTGTGTGTATGTATATGTGTGGGTATGTGTATGTGTGTGTATGTATGTATGTATGTATGTGTAAGTATATGTATGTATGTGTAAGTGTATGTATATTTGTATGCATGTATGTGTGTGCGTATGTATGTGTATGTTTGGGTATGTATGTGTAAGTGTATGTGTATGTGTATATGTATGCATGTATGTGTGTATGTATGTGTATGTGTGTGTATGTATGTATGTGTAAGTGCAATATGTATGTATTTGTGTGTTTGTGTGTATGTGTGCATGTATTTAGTATGTATGTGTAAGTGTATGTATGTATGTGTAAGTGTCTGTATATGTGTATGCATGTATGTGTGTGTGTGGGTATGTGTATGTGTGTATGTAGTGTATGTATGTGTATGTGTATGTGTATGTGTATGCATGTATGTGTGTGTGGGTATGTATATGTGTGTGTATGTATGTGTAAGTGTATGTATGTATGTGTAAGTGTATGTAAATGTGTATGTGTATGCATGTATGTGTGTGTCTAGGTATGTGTATGTATGTATGTGTAAGTGTATGTATGTACGTATGTGTATGCATGTATGTGTGTGTGTGGGTATGTGTATGTGTGTGTGTATGTATGTATGTATGTATGTATGTATGTATGTATGTATGTATGTATGTATGTATGTATGTATGTATGTATGTAAGTGTATGTATGTATGTGTAAATGTATATATATGTGTATGTGTATTTGTGTGTATGTGTATGTGTAAGTGTAAGTATGTATGTGTAAATGTATGTATGTGTATTTGTGTATGCATGTTTCTAAATGTAAAGTAAATCATTTCTTGAGCAAAAGGTATACAAATTAATAGTTTATATTACTATGAATTATAATTCTCATATGTTTTTTAAATGTTTTACATTTAATCTATGTATTTTTGTTTCATTAAATAAATGCAGGCTACTACAAAGAAGAGAGTTGAGTCATGTCATACATCGCACTTAGGCCAAATGGGCCATCATGGTTTTGTAGCTACATTTGTAAGTATATGTATTATTGAAACTATATTTTTTATTTTATTTAAAACACTAATAATTAATCTTTTTTATTTGTTTCAATGTAGTGAAAGGATTATGGTCAATATCCTACCAAAAAGGAAATCGAGTTTGCTAGACATTGTGGATATCGACATTTGAGTGAGCACATGCAAGATCATCCAAATGCTTTTATGAGTATTATTAAAATTCATATAGCTATTTTATTTTTATTGACATTTTATATGTTTTATTTATTTATGTTTGTTATATGTAATACATGAGTATTATGGAGAGGTAGATATGGATGAGGTGGAGAGATATACATAGGTGGGGCGATCTCGATCGTCACAGAGTGCACACACCTCTACCCATGATGCCACTATAGATACATCAGATCATGGGGATGATCATCATGATGGGGATGATCATCATGATGAGGATGATCATCATGATGACAATGATCATCATGATGACAATGATCATCATGATGACAATGATCATCATGATGATGAGGACTTACATGATGATGATCAGGATGGGTGATATATTACACTGGATATATATTTTACATTGATGTAAACATTTATTTTATATTTCTCATTCCAGTTATGTTTTGAATTGTGTCTATGGTACTAATTAATGAAAAGCCTTTTTTTAATATTTATTAGTATTATTTATATTTAACATGTAATTTATTATTTTAATTATATAATTGTTTCATATTATGTGTGTGTTTTTGTGTATATATGTATGTATGTGTGTGTAGTTGTGTGTGTATAAAATGTATGTATGCACATGTAGCTATATATCTATATTTGTGTAAGTGTGTCTATATGAATGTATATGTGTGTGTATATATGTGCATGTAATATGTTTTATGCATGCATGTGTGTATGTGTATGTGTATGTGTAAGTGTATGTGCATATGTGTGTATGTGTAAGTGTATGTGCATATGTGTGTATGTGTAAGTGTATGTGCATGTGTGTATGTGTAAGTGTATGTGCATATGTATGTGTATGTGTGTGTGTATGTGTATGCATATGTGTAAGTGTATGTGCGTATGTGTGTATGTGCATATGTGCATATGTATGTGTATGTGTGTGTATATGTGTGTATGTGCATGTGTATGTGTACGTGTATGTGTATAAGTGTATGTATGTGTGCGTATGTGTATGTGTAGGTGTATATGCATGTGTATGTATGTGTATATGTGTGTATATGTGTGTATATGTATGTATGTGCATGGGGATGTGTAAGTGTATGTGCATATGTGTGTGTGCATGTGTATGTGTAAGTGTATGTGTGTATGCATGTGTATGTGTGTGTGTATACATAGGTATATGCATATGTATGTGTATGTGATTAAGTATGTTGTGTGTGTGTGATATATATATATATATATATATATATATATATATATATATATATATATATATGCATGTGTATATGTATGAGCATTCATGTGCATGTGTATGCATCTCCATTTGCATCCACGTGTATGTGCATGCATGTGAATGTGCATATGCATGTGTATAAGTATGTGTTAATGTGTTTATGTGTCTTGTATGCATGCTTGTGTGTATGCATATGCATGTGTGTATGCATATGCATGTTTGTATGCATATTCATTTGTGTGTATGCATATGCATTGTATGTGTGTATGCATATGCATGTGTGTATGTATATGCATGTTTGTATGCATATGCATTTGTGTGTATGCATATGCATGCTTGTATGCATATGTATGTATGCTTGTATGCATTGTGTATGCATATGCTTGTGTATGTGTATGTGTATGCATATGCATGTGTGTATGTATATGCATGTGTATGTGTATGCATATGCATGTGTATATGCATATGCATGTGTGTATGCATATGCATGCTTGTATGCATATGCATGTATGCTTGTATGCATTGTGTATGCATATGCATGTGTATGTGTATGCATATGCATGTGTATATGCATATGCATGTGTATATGCATATGCATGTGTATATGCATATGCATGTGTGTATGCATATGCATGCTTGTATGCATATGCATGTATGCTTGTATGCATTGTGTATGTATATGCATGTGTGTATGTGTATGCATATGCATGTGTGTATGTATATGCATGCTTGTGTGTATGTATATGCATGTGTGTATGTATATGCATGCTTGTGTGTATGCATATGCATGCTTGTATGCATATGCATGTATGTGTGTATGCATATGCATGCTTGTGTGTATGCATATGCATGCTTGTATGCATATGCATGTGTATGTGTATGCATATGCATGTGTGTATGTATATGCATGTGTGTATGCATATGCATGCTTGTATGCATATGCATGCTTGTATGCATATGCATGCTTGTATGCATATGCATGCTTGTGTGTATGCATATGCATGCTTGTATGCATATGCATGTATGTGTGTATGCATATGCATGCTTGTGTGTATGCATATGCATGCTTGTGTGTATGCATATGCATGCTTGTATGCATATGCATGCTTGTATGCATATGCATGCTTGTATGCATATGCATGCTTGTATGTATATGCATGTGTATGTGTATGCATATGCATGTGTGTATGTATATGCATGCTTCTATGCATATGCATGCTTGTATGCATATGCATGCTTGAATGCATATGCATGCTTGTATGCATATGCATGCTTGTATGCATATGCATGCTTGTGTGTATGCATATGCATGCTTGTATGCATATGCATGTATGAGTGTATGCATATGCATGCTTGTATGCATATGCATGTATGCGTGTATGCATATGCATGCTTGTATGCATACGTGTATGCATATGCATGCTTGTATGCATATGCATGCTTGTATGCATATGCATGTGTATGTGTATGCATATGCATGTGTATATGCATATGCATGTGTGTATGTATATGCATGTGTGTATGCATATGCATGCTTGTGTGTATGCATATGCATGCTTGTATCCATATGCATGTATGTGTGTATGCATATGCATGCTTGTATGCATATTCATGTATGTGTGTATGCATATGCATGCTTGTGTGTATGCATATGCATGCTTGTGTGTATGCATATGCATGCTTGTATGCATATGCATGCTTGTATGCATATGTGTATGCATATGCATGCTTGTATGCATATGCATGTGTATGTGTATGCATATGCATGTGTATATGCATATGCATGTGTGTATGTATATGCATGTGTGTATGTATATGCATGTGTATGCATATGCATGTTTGTATGCACATGCATGTTTGTTTGCATATGCATGCGTGTATGCATATGCATGTGTATGTGTATGCATTATGCATATGCATTGTGTATGTGTGTATGCATATGCATGTTTGTATGCATATGTATGTGTGTGTTTATACATATGTGAGTGTGTATGTATATGTATCTCTCCCTCTTTCTCTTTCACTCTCTCTCTCTATGTCAATCGAAAACAAAACAATCACTTACATCGATGTAATTGTTTGAATCGAGGTCGTCAAAATCCACTTGAAGTTCTCCTTTGTCGAATTTCCAAAGATTTGATCACAAAATCTCTTGCAAAACTAAAGAGAGAAGATATTAGAAAAGCAAAAACATAAAGAAAGAAAAAAGAGTGCTACAATATGTGCGATCTACTTACCAAAACTTCAGATCTATAAAAATAGAGGTGTGCTTAGAGAGAGAGGGAGGGAGGGAGAGAGAGAGAGAGAGAGAATTGTTTGAATCAAGGTCGTCAAAATCCACTTGAAGTTCTCCTTCGTCGAATTTCCAAAGATTTGATCCCAAAATCTCTTGCAAAAATAAACAGAGAACATATTAGAAAAGCAAAAACATAAAGAAAGAAAAAAGAGTGCTACAATATGTGTGATCTACTTACCAAAACTTCTGATCTACAAAGATAGAGGTCTGCTTAGAGAGAGAGAGAGGGAGGGAGAGAGAGAGAGAGAGAGTGAGAGAGAGGGAGGGAGGGAGAGAGAGAGAGAGAGAGAAAGAGAGAAAGAGTGACAAACAGAGATCTGCTATTTGCGTGCGCAAAGCCGACAGTAGAAGATGTAGATTCAAAATGCTCAGAATGACGAATTTTGGTTTCGGGCCCGGTTAAAAAGATACCATCGGTATAAGCATCGGTAATTCCAGTAAATTACCGACGCTTATACCGACACAATGTTTTCGAGGCTAAGCGGCTTTCCCAAATTGTACTAGGGTCATACCGACGCCGACACCTGACCGTTGGTATTCCCTCGATGTGTTGTAGTGTATATGTCAGCTTACCATCAACATACATTATTGATTTACTATGACTAGCAAGTCTATTTCCGTTCAACCTTGCTAGGTCACTCCTTGTTTATTTAGGTTGATCAGAATTTGGGTTTGTTGTAAAAAAATTCTAATTTTTTCTTATTCTCCATATTCTCTCTCTCTCTCACACACACACACACACTCTTCATAGCTCTTAGGCACACAATCTTTTGTATCTAGTTCCTCTTTCTGTCTAGATTCAAATCTTGTTAGTTTATATCATATTCACACATTGTAAATTGACATTGGAATATAGACAATGTAGGTGAGCCTTATAGCTTACCATCACACTTGAAATCCTATCTATTCTCTCTCTATCTCTCACTCATCATCTTTTTGAGTATTAAGATGTGTATGTTAAGGTTCATCTGTTGGAAGATCCTGTAAACCTGTGATTTTTATTATTATTGTGGCCCACTCCACTTCCAACATTTGGTATCAAGACCTTAGAATACCAACAGTATATATAATAATGCATGCACGTCCTTTTATGTGTTTGTAGATATGTTTGTGCATATGCATATGCATATGTGTGTGTATGTGTATGTGCATGTATGTGCATGTATGTGCATGTATGTGCATGTATGTGCATGTGTATGTGTGTGTATGTGTGAGCGTGCATGTTCATGTATATGTGTATATGTGCATATGAATGAGTAAGTGTGAGTATGTTAATTAGTGAAAATAAAACAATTTAAATGATATACAAACAATGAAAATTGTACTTACAATAATTCACCATATTTTATGCTTGGTGAACTTCCTGAATAACCTGCAATAGAGGGAGAGAGAGAGAGAGAGGGAGAGAGAAAGAGATAGAGAGATCAAAAGAGAGAAGAAAAAAAAGAAAGAGAGAGAGAGATTAGAAAAGAGAGATCTAGAAAGAGATTGTTGGAGGTTGTAAGCATAGCATTCAAGATTACCTATGTGAGGAAAGAGAAAAATAGATCGAGGCAATTTTTCCCACCCTTTTAAGGCATTATTTGTGGCTTGAATTGTTTATTTATTCATCATATGTGTTTTTTGGAGTCTAAAGAGGACTCAAATTTGATTCAAAATCTCTTCAAGAGCATTTTGTGGACTTGTAAAGTGGCACATTTCTAGCTAGTGACCTCCTAATAAGTTGCCAAATTCGAATATGTGTTGCTCTCATCTTGGGTGTTGGATTTGGGAGATTTTGGGTTTGTGAGGAGATCCATTTCATAAAATTTCCAAGAGTGTAAATCTTACAAGAAAATGGAGGAAAATTTGAATGGTTTGGGCAAAGAAATCGCCTTCAACAATCACCTCTTGACGGTTGCATAGATGGCATTAGCAAATTCTTCTATGATTTTTTGGTGGGCAATCACCTCCAAATCTGGCATGGAAGTGTATTTCCAATTTCAAGATTATGTGATGCTCTAGATTTTACTAGTGAGGATTAGCAAAAGATTCAATTTTATCTGATTGGTCTTTCTTGCTCAAGTATTAAGAAAATATGAGTTATAAATGCATATTCTTCATGTGTTGGGTTTGGCCATGGGGGAACCTTATTGATTTGTTGTATTCTCTGAAGACAAGATGAATAGGCCTCCCTCAAACCCTCACAAGTTTGTATTATTATTTGAATAAGGGACTGAATGTATCAAAGGGGACATACATGGGTGGCATGCACATGCACATGCACAATCTTCACCATTGGCTTTGATCATTCTTATTACATCAAATGCAACATGATGGCATAGGCATACTTATATGTGTCATTAAAGAGTTAAATAGAATATTGTACACATTAAAATTGAACAATTGTACTCTTAATAAGACAATTACAAAACAAAACACAATATAAGAGTCTAATGAAAATTAAGGATCACACAAACATATTGAAACTTAAATGTAGAGTGGAATATACAAGCTCAAGTACATATATACACATGTTTAGGTAGCTTAAATATAATTTATATCTTAAGACCTTAATGGATTTAGAATTTAATTATTGTTAAGGATAAGTACATAGAAATTCATCAAAAGGATTATGGATATTGGAAAGTTGCAAGTTTGGTGTGATTTTGAGAAGAAAATGCGATTATCTTCAAGTTGATGAAGGATTATTACCTTCTAGAGAGTCTAGAAAAGTAACTATGAGATTATGTGATATCATAAGAAGTAGTAAAACTTAGTTTATGTTATCACTTGAGTAAAAATGGTGAAGCATAGATGGCTTAATTATTGGAGTTTGAGATCTACAGAAGCACACAAAGAGCACAAGGAAGAAGAAGAAGAAGCTTGGAGCACAACAAATACTGAATGTATTACCGAGTCAATGTGCAAAGATAAGTGACTCTTTATGCTTATAGGCATGTATACAATCTGAGGGAGAAAACCTCATAAAGACGAAAAAGGTGCCCTGATAGTCCTAAGTGTGTTCATGCATATCACCACCAAAATATATCAACAAATCTCCCCTAGGATGATGTGGCAGATAAGAAGTTGGCACTCATGTATAAGGAAGTGCCAAGCTATGTGGAAAGAAATCAACCCATGAAAGAAAGTAATCCCAAAGCTTTGCAAGAAGCTTCAAATTTCTCCCTATGCATAGCCTTTGTGAAAAGGTCTGCAACATTATCGTTTGTGTGCACAACTCAAATTGATATCTCCAATAAATAATCTCTCCCTTACATAATGATAATGCACCTCAATGTGCTTTGTGCGAGCATGGAACACAGGATTCCTCGTAACTACCAATGCACTTTGATTGTCAGTTAAGATGGTGGTGGTGAAAAACTCACCAACACCCAAATTAGTCAAATGTGTTTTAGCCACACATTCAACAATTGCTTTGAAAGCTTTCCTATACTCAACATCACAAGTAGAAGTGGCCATAGTAGGTTGCTTCATGCATAACCAAGATATGCGTGAACTACCAAGCATGAAGCAAAAACCACTAGTTGACACATGAGTGTCATAGTAGCCACTCCAACTTGAGTAAAAAAAAGGCATGTAAATGTGGTGGTAATGATCCCCCTTGGGATAAATCAATCCAACCAGGTAGCATTCAAGTAGCAAAAGATATGCTTAATTGCCTGCCAATGCTTGACACTTGGGCAATGCATAAACTTACTCATTTGAGAGACAACAAGTCGAATATGAGGCCAAGTTATGCATAAGTAAATCAAGCATCCAACAACCTGTTGATAGAGAACAACATCAAATGCACCTCCAAAATCATGTAGAGTCAATCATAAACCTATTTCCATAGTAGTGGAATTAGGCTTGCAGTATTCAAGCCCAATGTGCTACAATAATGATTCAATATATTTATTTTGACACAAAGTCATTACCCCATCAACTTGCATAATTAAATGCCCAAATAATGATGCAAATGCCCCAAATTTGGAATCTCAAAAGAGGCCTCAATTCAGCAATATGCTTCTCATTAGGACCAATGAGAAACATATCATCATCATATATGACAATGATCAGAAGTACATCCTCTGCATGCTTAACATATAAGGTGCTCTCAATTGAACTGATCTTGTCATAAAGTGATAGGTAGGAGATGATTGAAGCATGCCCTAAGAGGGAGGATTAGAAATTAATCTTCAACATGGCTTTTGAGGCAAGTGGTTAGCCCATCAAACTCCTAAACTAGTATCATAGTCTAAGAAGTAGGCTTGGGCAAGGTGGATGGGAGGCATGCATGGCACCTTAAGAAATTTTTCCCAAAAAAGATGGGAGTGTATATCCCAATCCATAGGTTAGATTGAGATGTATAAGGTATTGTTTGAAAAATCTCAAATGGACTTTCCTTAGAAATCACTTGATTAAGGGTCCTAGATATAGAGCATGGATGAAACTGAGGTTCAAGATACTAAGGTTGCGAAAAAGGGGTTCAAGGTACCAACATTACAAACAAGAGGTTCAAGAAATGGTGTGAGGATGAGGACATCAATTCAAGGGCCCTAGGGAGTTTAGTAGCCAATATTGAGGACAAGATTGGCCAAGAGGAAGAATGTCATAAAGTGATAGGTAGGAGATGGTTGAACCACACCCTAAGAGGGAGGATTAAGAAGTTATCCTCAACCATGGATTTTGGGGCAAGTGGTTAGCCCATTGGACTCCTAACTCGGAGGTCATGATTTCAAATCCCCTTAGATGTAACAGTTCTCAAACCATGTGCTAGCAATTAGGCATGTATCTTCTAATACCAATCATGTGGTGCTTGCTTTGAACCATATAATGCCTTTTTCAACCTACACACTTCGTTTTCATGCCCTTTCTTTAGAAAACCATGAGGTTGAAATACATACACTTCTTCATGTAGGATCACCATTCAAAAATTTAGTTTTAATGTCCAATTAATGTACATTCTAATCATGATGAGTTGTAAGTGCACAAATGCTACGAATGGTGGCCATTTGACATGTGGGAGCAAAGGCCTCATCAAAATCAATGCCTCTCTTAAGCATAAGGTTTGGAAAGAAGCTTAGCATTGTACCTATTTGTTCCATCATGTTCATGTTTTAGCTTGTAAAGCCAATTAGTGCCAATGGCCTTTTTACCTAGGGGAAAATCACATAAAGACCAAGTATCATTCTTCACAATAGCATCATATTATGATTGCATAATAACCTTCCAATTTTTTGAATTTTGACCTTTATCAAAAGGAACAAGCTCATTCTCATCGCAAAGACTAGAGGCATCCATTGCATAACGATCTAATGCAAAGTAATCACTATAAGATCTTGAACAAGTATGATATGATGAAGGGCATCTAATTTGCTAGCTCTCAAAGTCTACATCAACCATTTAGGCATAGCTCTTGTCCCTTCTATGTCAAACCTCTCATTAATAAGTGAATCATCTACATAAGAAATGGAATGATCTCAAACATCATTTGAAACATGTAAAGACTAAGAATCTGCCTCATTTGGACCAACACTTGATTGTTCACCTATAAAAAGAGGCAACAAAGTGGCATACACATCGTTTAAGCTAATCAATGTCTCCTTGGTACATGAAAGTAAGGGCTAAATTGCATCTTCATAAAAAACAACATCATGACTAACCAAAGTGTGTTTAGTATGTGGATGATATAGATGATAGCTTTTGCTTTTAGAGTTGTACTCCAGAAAAATACATTTCAATGCTTCATCATCTAATTTTCTAAAGCATTAATGCATATGCTAGACAACCCAAAACACTTAGATGAGCAATAGATGGCTTGCGACCATGCCAAGCCTCACATGGGATGATAGATTGCAATGCATTGGTGGGACATCTGTTAAGTACATATGTTGCACACATAACAACCTCAAGCTAGAAGCCATGTGGTTAAGCCTGACTTTTGACCATACACCTTCCATTTCCATGAGAAACATGTTCTTCCTTCCAGCAAATCCATTTTATTGAGGTGTATTTGGCATTGTACTTTAATGTTTTATCCCACACTCAACTAAAAATGCATTGAACTCACAATACATATATTTCCCGTGCAATCAGAATAGAGGGTGCCCATTTACATGCTTACAGATTTTCAGCCATGACCAAGAGCTACTTAAAGCACATAAACGCCTCAATTTTTTTTAAATGGATAAACACATGCATGCTTAGAGAAGTTATCAATGAAATTCACAAATTATAGGTAATTTCCAAATGAAGGTGTCTGCATAGGACCACAAACATCATTGGGAACAAGCTACAATTTATGAGGATCTCTAAATGAACCATCGTCTGGGAAGGAGGAACACTGCATTTTGCCCAAAATACACCCTTCATATACATGTTTAGAAGGTGCCTCAATTTTGGCTAAAATGGACACCATTTTAGATTTTTGCAGGTGAAACAAATTAGCAAAATTTAGATTACCAAAGCATGCATGCAAAAGCTTTGCATATGAGATAAGTGGATTTATGAACCACCCATGTTGAATCATTCATAGATTTCACATAGTCTATGAACTTATACAACCCATGACATAAAATGCCACAAACAATAACAACATCACCATTCAAGAGATCGTGAACTACATATCTATCATCAACAAATTTGACAACCAAGCCAATCTTAGTGAATGCTGAAACTGATTACAAATTTTCCTCCATCCGTGTCACATGTAAGGCATCTGAAAATGTGGAAGAACTTGTTGGAGACTTCTTAATCTCCAAAGGTGTGATCTATACTGATCTAAGAACACTTCTATATCAGTTATGGATCAAATTTTACACAAATATTGTCTTCTTTTATCAAAACTTTCACTAACACTTCTTTGAGTAAAGAAATTCCTTCTTCAGAAAGTTTGCTTCAGAAATTGACTTTATTTTATGCACATATCTTCAAATTTCTTCAAACCAATGATGCACACATCTTTAGACTACCTTTGCGCAATCATATCAACCATTAGTTTATCAAAAGAATCATTAAAACTTTAATTTTATCCTTAAGATCAAAAGTATGTCAGAAACTGTCTTTCTAAACAAGCAACTTTGACATAGGTAACTTCTAAGATTGATTTCTCACAAAACAGATCCCGTTTTGCTAAATGCTTTTAGCCATAGCTTCCTTACCTTCTAACTTAGATTTTGAATGCTCAATCATCAAAAACTTTACATTGTGCACTGAGATCTAAGCAAAACATTGGCACAAAAAAGTGTGCGACTCTGAGAGATCATCTGCAGACTTTACATACACATGTTCCTATTGATCATACTCACAACAGAAGAAGAATTAGATCATGAAACTTTGCACATAGCTTCATTAGCTTCTAGATTAGATGTGTACAAAAAGATTTTTGATCCACATGATCAGACTGACAGAAATCTATGAAATACTCATCGCTATTTTCTGAAGATAACTCTCTTCACATCTATCTCTATGACACTTGTCTTCTAATGAGTCTCTCTCGTATTTCTTTACATCATTGACTTATATACATATGGTTCTAGACTTATCCCGTGTCTATTACATTACTCCTTATCATCCTAAGGATTATGTATACTCATATTACAAGAATTTCCAACAGTAATGTACATATGTATACAAACTTCATTTCTGAGATCTCTTCACTTTCTCAAGTGACTTCTTGAACTTCAATCTGATCTTTGACATGCTTCAAGCTCTTTGTAATCATCAATTTGTGATTGTTGTGTTCCAACAGCTCCCCCTCAATCACTAATTGTGATTATTCCATTCTTCTTTACTCCTGCCATCTCCTTGAATCTTTGTAGCTTAGGTCCATCCAAGCTTTTTGTTAACATATCTGCAACTTGTTCTTTTGTTGGAGTATACATCACTTCAATCTCTTTATCAAAAACCTTTTCTCTCAAGAAATGATATTGAATCTCTATATGCTTAGTCCTGGCATGAAAAACAGGGTTAGCTGCCAAATACAATGAACTCATATTGTCTCCAAAAATAATTGGAGTACTCTGATCAGTTCCAAAACTCTTCAATAAGGTCTTTAACCATATCACTTCTTTTGCAGCCTCTACCATTCCTTTATACTCAGCTTCTGTAGATGACAAAGCAACTGTATGTTGCTTCTTTGAGCACCAAGAAACTAGTTTATCTCCAATATAACAGAGATACCCATGAGTAGACCTATCATCTGAATCACCTACCCAATCTGCATCACTAAACACTTTGATTCTTGTATCAGAAGTAAATCCATAATAGAGACCTTCACTTAGGGTTCCTATGATATATCTAAGTACCCTTTGAGCTGCAATCCAATGCGTCTTCTTTGGACAATGCATGAATTGTGATAACACACCTATTGCATATGATAGATCTGGCCTTGCCAAGGTAGCATAAATTAAACTACCTACCAAACTCTCATATTTCTTCATGTCATTAAATTCTTCACCTCCATACATGCTCATTTTATGATTTACCTCCAATGGTGTGCTTGAAGACTTGCAATCCTCCATGTTGAACTTGATCAGAAGATTCTTCAAATATCTCTCTTGTGTAACATATACTCCATGTTGAGTATATACAATCTGCATTCCTAAGAAATAAGATAAGTTTCCCAAATCACTTATCTTAAACTCCTTCTCTATTTGTTTCTTAAGCTCATTGATTCCTTGAGCATCTGTACCTGTGACAATAATATCATCAACATAAATACACATGTATATGTATCCATTTTCACTTGCCTTCACTAGCAAGCTACTATCTGCCTTTGATGCTTGAAATCCACATTCATTCAAGAACTTAACAAGCATGTAATTCCATGCTCTTGGGGCTTGCTTCAGGACATACAAAGCTCTCTTGAGCTTACACACATAATATGATCCAATTGAATCCATGAAGCCTTCTGGTTGCTCAATGTATACTTCATCTGCAATGTATCCATTCAAGAATGCATTCTTCACATCTAATTGTGATAACTTCCATCCTTTACAAGCAGCAATAGCAATCAATGATCTAATTGTAGACATCTTAGCAACAGGACTAAAGGTTTCATCATAATCTACCCCATAGGTTTGGGCATAACCTTTAACCACAAGTGTAGCCTTGTATCTAGACACCTTACTATCTGCAAACCTTTTTGTTTTATACACCCACTTACATCCAATGACTTTCTGATTCTTTGGTCTTGGCACCAACTCCCATGTTTCATTTTCAAGCAGAGCATCATACTCTACTTGCATTGCCTTCTCCCAATTCTGTTTACCTTTAGCTTCTTCATATGTGATTGGATCCTCTTCTGTCTTCACAATGTAAGCATAATCTTTTGTTGTTAGGAAAGATGTATCATAGCTATACCTGATAGGCTCTTTCCTTTCTCTTAAGGGTCTTCTGACCTCTGCACTTCTTGAAGTTTCAGCTACATTTGATTCTGGATCAAATCTTGGCCCATCTTCAACATTGTCCTGCAATTTACTTTTATAAACAACATCATCAATATCTTCTTCATACACACTTACTTTTGTCTTCCCTTTCCTTTGTATTTCTTCAACACCTGCATAATCATTTTTTGACCCTGTATACCATGTGCTTTGCTCATCAAATGTAACATCTTTGGTAACAAGAAATTGCTTTGTGGATGGACTCCACAATCTATAACCCATCTGTCTATCATCATACCCAATAAACACATACTTCTCTGCTTTGGGTTCTAGCTTATGTCTCAATTGTGAAGGAACATAAGCATATGCTAAACATCCAAATATTTTACAATGAACAAGAGTAGGTCTCTTGCCCCACCATGCTTCATAAGGAGTTCTTCCATCCAAAGCTTTACAAGGTAACCTATTCACAAGGTATGTTGCAGTGTTGATAGCTTCTGCCCATAAGTAGTTTGGACAATTCTTTTCCTTCATCATTGCTCTTGCAAACTCTACAAGAGTTCTATTTCTTCTTTCTGCAATTCCATTTTGTTGATGAGAGTACCTGCAAGTTACTTCTCTCTTTATACCTGCATTCCACAAATAATCATCAAACTCTTTAGAGAAATACTCTCCCCCTCCATCTGATCTCAACCTCTTGAGCTTTTGTCTTGTAATCCTTTCTGCATAAGCATGATAATGCTTGAATGTATTGAAGACTTCTGATATGTCCTTGATTACATATAAAGTAATCCATCTGGTTGCATCATCAACAAACAACACATAATATCTGGATCCATTTACGCTATAATCTCTTGAAGGATCCCACACATCTGTATGAATCAAATCAAGCATATTTGAATACTTGTACCCTGATTTATTGTATGAACTTTTGTGTGCTTTACCTAATTGACAAGCTTCAAACTTGTACACCATGTGTTGCCCTTCAACTTTTGGCAAACCAAGCACCACATCATTCCTTGATATTTCCTTTATGGATCTCTCATTGAAATGATCTAGTCTTTTATGCCATAGGTCTAACTCAGACATCTTTTGACTTCCATAAGTAAATAGAGCATGTCCCACATTACCTTGGACTTTGAGAGTAAACAACCTTCCTTCTTTTTTACCTGCAATAATGTTTCTATATCCCTGATTTGGATCTTGCACATAGACACCATCATTTGTGAATCTGACTTCATATCCCTTCTCCACAATTTGCCCTACACTTATCAAGTTTTTAGGAATAGTAGGAACATAAAGTACCTTGCTCAAGAGTGTACTTCCATTCTTTGTCTTCACTGATCCAATGCTTTCCACCTTATGCTTGGTGTTGTCACCTTTTTGAATTGTATGTCCATTCACCTTTGCTTCCATATCAGTCATGAGTGATATTGTTGAGAAAAGGGGAGCAACAGACCCTAACCGCCTCACATGGAAGTGAGAGGCTCTTCCAAGAGGAGTTGCAAGAAGTGCAAACAACGCACACACACCCACGTCCATGAACAATGACACCATGGCCAACGTCAAAAAGAACAAAGGAGGGCAATGCTCACACACAAGACAACCCCAAATGCCAAACCCACACACATGGATCAACGCCTAGCACACAAGGAGGAATGTAGAAGCCAAATGATCCTTCTTTCCATTAGCATGGAGGCTTCATGCACAGAACAGTGTAGTACCTCAATACAGATTCGTTCGCGGAAGTCAAGAGAATTAGGCATCATAAAACCAACAGTTAACTTTGCAAAGGAGAGCACAATATCCAACTATTAGAATTAATCGTCCACCTTGACTGTAACATTATAGACAATGAGAAGCTCATACTGAACACATTTCCATAGCAGAATGGAAAGGAGTAGACATCCTTACAATGGAGTGCAACCCCTATCGCTGTGTAACAGACACAATACTTAGTTTTGTCTAGCATTTGTAGTCCCTACAATCATCTTAGCCTTGCAAAAAGAAATCTAGAACGTGAACTATGAATCGATACACTTTCATTCACCCGGAGGCTCATAGAGATGCGTCTTTTATCACAGATGGTCTTTGAAACATATGTCATATGGTGCAGCAGATCGAACATTGGTGCACACAACAACATGGTGGCAGAAACATGTAGTCAATTCCATAAATCACACACAGAGCCAAATAAACATCAAGAGCATAGGCTAACGAGGTGGTGATTATCTATTCAGGGGTTTGGGAACTTTGCCATTGCAGAAAAATGATACATAGTCAATTAACAATGAAACTTATAAGACAAAAAGACCCAGTGGCTCAACCGAACAGCTTCTTGTTGCACATTCAGCTGTGGATTCTCCATTTTGGTAGTAGATGCCGCTTTGTGTAGAGAGCTTTGACTGAGTATCTGCCATTATAAAACTTCCTGCTAAGTATAGGAAAAGGTGTAGCAAAACAGATCTGAGTCATGCGCTCCCAGAATCCCTTTTACAACAACGTGACACAGAGTTACCAGAATTGCACCGTTGAGAGCAGAGCGACCTCAAAATGGTAAATGAGGGCCATTCCTCCGCTCCATGGTAGATTTACGAGGGGTCTATAAACATGCATAAGAATCTTACATAGATATTGATTGAAGATGTAGTCAAAAATGAAGAAAAGGAGCCGTCAGTATTGATCGCAACAACAATAAAGGCAAATATAGTGAAGCAGGAGGACAAATGTCACAACCTTCGACACAACACGTAACAGTGGGAGCATGGCTCAACCTCTGTTGCCATAGCGAGAGCAACAAGGGAGGAAACACTGGCCTTGATTTCCATGGAACAAAAGAGCTGCAAGTCCCCGAATCTTCGTGCATGAGCAAGTACTTGATGAGGAATACTTTCTTGGTTGAGAGATGGAAAAGGCAAAGCAGGCCGTGAGTCATCGTTATGCAGATCGACACAAAACACTTCCGAACAAGTCCAGATGTCAGCCTCGAGAGCACCAACTTCCAAAATACTATGGCTAAGAGCAGGCAACGCAAGGCTTTCTAGGCATAGAAGCACTGAAACAGGAGATCGTATGCAGACATTCCAAGATACTTCTGAGAATCCGACCATAAGAGACACTTGACCATGCACAATAGAGGGAGGAAGGAGCAGAAGAAGCCCAGCACACCCAAACTTGAGTAAACAGTACTGGGTTGCCGCTAGAAGCACAACCCCAAACAAAGGAAACACACACATTCGACCCTTTATAGAAGCCTACGATGGCAGGGGAAACATGCACAATAAAATAAAAAACCATAGGTCGCAGGTGAAGAACCGAAGAGAGCCATAGCTCAGCTCGCACAACATGATGGAAGACGCAATAGAAGGTCTGAAAAAGACGAAAAAGAATCGCAACATTGGTGGCCATATCCTGCAGAATCAAGGAGAAAGGCCCAATCCCACACAGTCGAGCATGGATCCAGAGAGAGCATCACCAGAATCCCCTGGAGTGCCAATTCAACTTTTTTGAATTGGTGAAAGTTTCCCATGCCCACAATGGAATCGCGTAGGAGCAGAAGCCGTATGCCGAAGTCTGAAGGCTCATGATGCCGACTGCGCAAGGAAGCCAAAACCTGGATGAGTGAAGAGGAGGGAGTATAGCTCATCTTCCCCACACAGGTACACACAGTGCGGGGAAGCCCGTTAGGGCTTGACCCCAACTAAGAAAGAACCAAGCATGAAAGGAAGACAGTACTTCCCCTGAACAGTTTACGAAGTTTCATTGCCATTAATGAAGAGAGAGAAAGAGAGGGGTGTTACTCCTCCTCCTACCCACCTCTAGCCATAAGCAATTGTTAAAGACACAAAGAGCATTCAGAGTCCTCCTTCGCACGCATGCACAGTGAGAGAGAAACAAAAGCGCTAGAGCCATTGTGATTGGGAGCGTAAAAAAAAGAATCTAATTCCATTCTTTTGTTTTTGTATTGAAATGAAAAGCGGGACGGAAGAGAAAGAGAACTACCATCCCTTTTTTTCAAGGCAAGCATCAACTTCAAAAAATGAGAGAGATGGGGTGATGCCCAAGTGTGTGTGTGTAGGAGTGTGTGTTTGTGAGAGGGAGAGAGAGAAGGGGGTTAGGGGATGTTTTTGTGCAACAAACAAGCAAAAATGAACTAAAACTACTCAAAAATTAAAAGAAGAGAGGTACCCTAGGCCAACCGAAGGCCACACGTATTCATCCTCCTCCAAGTGTCAAGGTGCATCTCACGAAGTATGGACACGCAAACTTGGAAAAACCAACGACTAAAGGCCGACTTCCCCGGCAACGGCACCAAAATGTTGAGAAAAGGGGAGCAACAGACCCTAACCGCCTCACATGGAAGTGAGAGGCTCTTCCAAGAGGAGTTGCAAGAAGTGCAAACAACGCACACACACCCACGTTCATGAACAATGGCACCATGGCCAACATCAAAAGGAACAAAGGAGGGCAATGCTCACACACAAGACAACCCCAAATGCCAAACCCACACACATGGATCAACGCCTAGCACACAAGGAGGAATGTTGAAGCCAAATGATCCTTCTTTCCATTAGCATGGAGGCCAAGGCCATAGCCAAGGGACCTCCTTTTTACAAGAAATGAGCCTCTTATTTATCGACTTAGCCCAATTCCCCATGTGCTCCTTTTGACTAGTCAAAAAGGAGCACATGCCTAACTAACATATCTCAAAAGGATTCTTGGAATATATTATCTAACAACCAAATCTCAAGGGAAGAGAATACGTGCACGCATGGGGAGTTTTCTACCTTTCTTCCAAAAGATGTGAGCATTTACAAGGCTCCAAAGCCTTACTTTTGGAAAAATATAAAAAAGTGTCTAAGGGAAGGTTTTTATGTGAATTCCTAAGTAGATACAAAAAGAGATATTATTATGGTCTAGGGAGGGTTCCTATGCACAATTGTGGGTATGTGCATACCCTACAACCCAACATATATATTGCCACTCAGATGATTTAATGAGAGTCATATCATCCTTCTGATCTCATGCATAATTATAATAATTGTTGTTGTAGGACTGAGGTTGAAAGCTTCTTCCACCTCCTCTAGCATATGATGTCCTACCACCTCTTCCTCTGAAGTTGCCTCTTTGGTTTCTGCCTCCTCTACCTCTTTGATTAAAACTCTGATTATTAGTTCCTCCATTTTGATTGTTATACCAACAATCATTTGCCAAATGATTGGTTCTGCCACAAATCCAACAAGCTTTAGTATTATCTTTGTTCTTACCTCCTCTTCCTTTACCTCTGAAGTTCATCTTTCCTTTTGTAAAGTTAGCTTGACTTGAAGTTCCTTCATCATCACTTGACTGCTTCCCTTTGCCATTCTTTTTCTTGTCCTTGGAGTACATAGCTTGGCTTGCACTCCTATCATTGTCTCCCTTAACGTCCTGCTCAAAAGTTAGCATGTGTCCTATCAATTGATTAAGATCAAGAGTAAAGTAATCAAGTGACAATTTTATGGACCATATGAAAGGCTTCCACTTCTCATCTCCTCTCAGACCTGTAAGTATTTGCCTTACCAACTTATCCTCTTCAATGTCTTCATCTACTGCTCCCAAGCTATTTGCAATATCCTTCATTCTTGCCATATAATCAGAAATTGATTGTCAGCTCTTCTTCTTGAAAGTTGTGAATTCTTCCCATAATGAGGACTTCCTAGACTTGGTTGTGTTTTGGAAATGCTCTTCCAAAGCATTCCACACATCTGTTGCAGTTTCTAATCCTCTGATGTGAGGTACAAGATAATCATTTACAGCCATGTAAATGATGCTCCTAGCTTGAGCATCCTTTCTCATCCAATTCTTCAAACTTGCAAGTTCTTCCCTAGTTGGAACACTAGGATCTTCAAACTCAGCCTTTTCTTCTTCTCCTGTAATGAATGCCATCAAATCTTTGCTCATGAGGTGTGCCTCCATCCTCATGGACCAAGCTGGATAGTTCTCCCTATCTAGCTTATCAATCTGCAAGCTTTCTCCCATCTTTGATCTTCTGTGTCTGCAATTACAATGATTTATGATGATAAAGTGTACCTTTGATATGAAGCTTTAATCTTTCTTGATCCTTTGAACTCGTACTTTGTACTTCTGCAGGTTATCTTCAAGAATTTGTCCTTGTCCACCTTCAATTAGAAGGAACTTCAATACCTACAATAGTCGGGACTTCCAATGCTCTTTACTTCAATAATATTGCTCCTTCAGCTCTGATACCACTGTTGGAGACTTCTTAATCTCCAAAGGTCTGATCTATATTGATCTAAGAACACTTCTATATCAGTTATGGATCAAACTTTACACAAATATTGTCTTCTTTTATCAAAACTTTCACTAACACTTCTCTGAGTAAAGAAATTCCTTCTTCAAAAAGTCTGCTTCAAAAATCTACTTTATTTTCTGCACATATCTTCAAATTTCTTCAAACCAATGATGCACACATCTTCAAGCTACCTTTGCGCAATCATATCAACCATTAGTTTATCAAAAGAATCATTAAAACTTTAATTTGATCCTTAAGATCAAAAGTATGTCAGAAATTGTCTTTCTGAACAAGCGACTTTGACATAGGTAACTTCTAAGATTGATTTCTCATAGCACAGATCCTGTTTTGCTAAATGCTTTTAGCCACAACTTCCTTACCTTCTAACTTAGATTTTGAATGTTCAGTCATCAAAAACTTTACATTGTGCACTGAGATCTAAGCAAAACATTGGAACGAAAAAGTGCACGACCCTGAGAGATCATATGCAGACTTTACATACACATGTTCCTATTGATCATACTCATAACAAAAGAAGAATTATATCATGAAACTTTGAACATAGATTCATTAGCTTTTAGATTAGATGTGTACAAAAAGATTTCTGATCCACATGATCAGACTGAGAGAAATCTACGAAATACTCGTCGCTATTTTCTGAAGATAACTCTCTTCACATTTATCTCTATGACACTTGTCTTCTAATGACTCTCTCTCGTATTTCTTTACATCATTGACTAAAATAAATATGGTTCTAGAATTATCCCGCGTCTATTACATTACTCCTTATCATCCTAAGGATTATGTATACTCATATTACAAGAATTTCCAACAGTAATGTACATATGTATACAAACTTCACTTCTGAGATCTCTTCACTTTCTCAAGTGACTTCTTGAACTTCAATCTGATCTTTGACATGCTTCAAGCTCTTTGTAATCATCAATTTGTGATTGTTGTGTTCCAACAGAACTACCATCAAGAATAGTCAAAATGATCTTTCCAACTCCCATTATAGGATAAGAGGAGCTGTTATCACATGTGATAGTATTCATTGTAGGGACAGGCTCAAGTGAAGAGAAGAAATTGTGTTGAGAGGTAATTTGTTTCATTGCACCACTATCAAAGTAAAAAAACATCCCACTCTACTACAAACATACACTACACATGAGAAGATGGTCATAGCTACAAACAATAGTAAATGCCCATTCTTCATTATGAACAAGATTAACAGACTTTGTTCTAGGTGTAGAGGCCACTGCAACAACTATTCTAGCCTCTTTCTTCTTTGCCTCTTTTGTAGAAAATTTAGGAGAACTCTTTATGACATGATCATTTGCCTTACAATACTTGCATAATTGTTTCTTCTTTTTTGTTTTCTTATCGTCTTTGTCTTCCTTCTTTGATTGTGCAACATTAGTAGATATTTTCTTACTAGTAGATGAGCTCCATTTACCTTTGCTCTTCTAACCAATTAAGAAATCTTGTTATGTAACATGCATAATTGACTTGTTTTGCATGGCTTGATCATGATCAATTGAAGAGTAGAAGCAAAAATTTGATATGAATCTAGAAGATCATTAAGAACAATCTTCACAAATGAACTATCTAGCAAGACTTCAAAAGCTAAAATCTTTGATCTTTATCAAAAAAATCTACATTGAATCTCCTTCATTCATATGTTCACTCTCCAACTATTTTTGGAGGTAAGCAACATGAGCCTGGTTTCTTTCCTAGTATAATGTTATAAGAGTATCTCAAGCATCTTTTTCTATCTTGCATGAGTGAATGTGAGGGATAATGGCACTTTGATAGACAAAGTTATCAATGCATGTGCCTCTGCATCTCCACCATCCCAACAAAGTTGCTCTACAATAGGTGCAACATGATCCACAAACATGACCAAGCAATTGAAGATCATCATCTTCAACACCATCTACATCACCTTCAATCACTATATTTACAAGTGTAGTAGGATTTTTTTCAAAACCTTGTACAATATTCCATAGCCCTTTTGCTACCAATACATGACACATCATGTATGCCCACAATGGGTAATTACTACCATCCAAATTATCCTCAACAACGAACATACAAAATATATCATTGCTTTCAACCATGAACAGTGGCTAAATACCTTGATGTAGAAAATTACTTATTCTCAAATATTTGAATAGAAATACCTTGTCAAGCTCTACTAAAGTTGTAGCAGAGTTGCTTGTACTAGCAAACCAAAATCTATATATATGCTTGGGAAAAAAGGACAAAATTTCCTCCACAATCACTAAAAATGGTGTGTTTGGAAGTTGAAACGAGCTCAAATCAAAATTTCAATGCCACAGAGCAAAGTCATTTTGAACTTTTAATTTCCCCAAGTATGCTCACCAATTTTCATGCGATTATGAGATTGTGACTAGAGGGGTGTCGATGATTCCCTAGAGAAAGCAAAGATCTTCTCTAATACCAATTGTTGGAGTTCAAGATGTATGAAAGCACACAAACAACACAAGGAAGAAGAAGGAGATTAGATCACAACACAATATTGAATGTATTACCAAGGGATTATACAAAGATAAGTGGCCCTTTCAGGTTATAGACGTATATACAAGATGGGAAAAAGACATCCCAAAGAGGGGAAAAAGTGCCTCAATGGGTCTTAGCATTTTCACACACATCATTACCAAAATATATCAACACTAATTATTAGTGGGACCAATTTAAGGGGATCCAAAAGATGAGTTTCATGAGAAAATGTCAATAGGTTCTTATAAGTTTTAAGTGTTTTTCAAGGCCATAGTAGAGGGCACTGGCTATAGGACTTAGAAAATCGATCCAAAAGGATCATTTTTCAAGTACTCAAAGATTTAAAAAGGGATCTACCGAAGTACAACAATGTGGAAAAGGATCTAGGGGAGTATTGTTGACCAGTTTCCATTAGAAGCAAGAAACTAGATCTACTTTAGAGGAATTACACCATCTACGAGAAGGGGTTATTTGCAATTTTCCATGATTTGAAAAAGTGGAGTCATTATTTATATGGTCTCAAAGTTACAATAATGTTTAGTCAAGAGAGCATTATGGATGTCTAATCAAATAGACCTTAAAGGTCATAAGGACCAATGGGAACAGACCCTTGAAGAGTTCAATTATGAGCTTTGATATATGAAAGGAAAGTTTAATATGGTGGTTGATTAGTTGCATGCATATGCTCAACGGATAGAGTTTCACTTAATAAGTGTTGAGCTACTTGATTCCATTATAGGAAAAAGTATAATTTATATTTCTTATTATGAGATATGGGAAACCATTGAGAAAGAGGATCTAAGTATACATGTTTCCAATGAGGATGGAGTATTGATGGGTATTCAAAGATGACACAAGTGGAAGAATTATAATACCCATGATGTATATCTCTTATTAAAGGTAAGGTGTGTATCCCTAGAGATTACATATGAGATAATCGGTTCTTTATGAGTTTCATGACACATCTGGTGGGGGGGCCTAAGAGTTAACAAGACATGCAACCTTATTAAGAGAGAAGTTATTGGTCTATATTTCATAAGGATGTCCGAGAATATGTGCTTAAATGCACAAAATTCCATGTCAATAAGGCTCAAAGATTGAGGATTCGAGGACTTTTGCGCCCATTGGATATTCCGAATGGGAAGTGGAAGAGCATCTCCATGGATTTCATAGTAGTTTATCTAAGAGAAAGAGAGGGCACGACTCAGATTGGGTAATTCTGGATAGGTTAACCAAGATGATAGATAATTTTGACACCCTATATAATGAAGACACCATAAAAATCTTGATGCTTTGTAGAGAGGCTAAAGCAATTATACAATCTTCCATTAGACATTGTTCCAAATTGGGATATGGAATTCACTAGCCACTTTTTGAGAGTAATCTTCAAAAGGTTGGATATTTTACTTAGCATGAGCATGGCCAAGCATCCACAAACAAATGGAAAAACAGAAAGGGTTAACCGAATCATTGAGGATACGCTACAAGAATATGTAAATGAATGGAAAAGTAATTGGAAAAAGTATGTACCTATAGTAGAACTTTCATATAATAGTATCAAGCAGTCTACTACAAGACATAGTCCATTAATGCTTATGTATGGGTTTCAACCAAGAGATCCTTCTATAGTAAGATTGCAACATGAGAAAGTTCCAAGTTGTAAAGGACTTCTCATAGGAGATGGATGAATGTTTAGGCTTGTGAAGGATACCATTGGGAGAGCTAAAGATAGATCTAGAGCCTATTCAGACCCTCAAAGAAGATAAATCAACTTTCAGCTAGGATAGAAAGTATATCTTACAATTCCTTCCAGGTCTAAAACCATGAAGATGAGGCCTTGTCGAAAATTATCTCTTGGGTATTGTGAGCCATTCACAATACTAAAGAGAACAAGTAAGGTGGTAATGGCACTCGTGTGTCCACTAGTGGTTTTTGGTTCATGCTTGGTGGCTTATGCATATCTTGGTCGAGCAAGAAGCAACCTACGATGACCACTTCTAGTTGTGAGGTAGGGAAGCTTTCACAATGAATGTTGAGTGTGTGTTGCTCATATGTCTTTTGGCTAATTTGGGTGCTAGTCAATCTTCTACTACCACCATCTTCACTGATAGTGAGAGCACATTGGAAGTTGTGAGAAACCCTATGTTCCATGCTCTAGCTAATCACATTGAGGTGCACTATCATTATGTTAGGGAGAGGTTCTCTACTAGAAATATCAATTTGGCATATGTGCCCACACAGGATAATGTTGCAAACCTTTTCACAAAGGCTCTACCTAGGGAGAAGTTTGAAGCTTCCCGCAAAGCTTTGACCTTCCTTCCTTTTCTCAATTGATCTCTTTCCACATAAATTGGCACTTCCTTGTACATGAGCGCCGACTCTTGTTCATCACATCATTCCCAAGGGGAATTCATTGATATATTTTAGTAGTAATGTATGCAAACACACTTAGTCCCACTGGGGCACTTTTTCCCCTCTTTATGAGGCTTTTTCCCTTGCTTGTATATATGCTTGTAACCCTAATGGGCCACTCATCTTTATACATTCACTTGGTAATACATTAAGTGTTGTGTTGTGCTCCAAGCTTCTTCTTCTTCCTTGTGTTACTTGTGTGCTTATGTAGACCTCAAACTCTGATAATGAGAGACACTACAACAAATTTATCCGCATACTAGAAGAAACTGAGAGTGAATTGCACGTCAAGTGATATGAATTGCCAAAAAAACTAGCTGCACAAATACATGGCCATTGGTCTTAGAATAGAGTGCACATGGAAAAAATGTAATAAACCAAAGTAAGAAAAATAGGGAAGGGGATGGAGGCAAAGTAGATGTACCTACATAGATAATTTTTGGCCATTACGTAGATAATGAGCTACAACAAAGTCTAGATGAGTTAGGACTTTTATTTTCTCAAAGATCTGTTTCAACAGGGTTTTGAAGCATTTTTTCTATCTTTAAGAGAAATAAGCTGGATTCTCAAAAAGATTCAAATAAAATCAAAAACATCATCCAACCACAAGATACTGGTGTGGCAATTACCATCAGTGTGTTGACCCACTGAGGTTCTGTTGATGAGTTTTTTTACTCAAATAATGCTTCACTTGAGACTAAGTTCAGGTCACATTCAGTCTTTCTGACTCCTTACTGGGAATGCAATTCTTGTGCATTTCTTTGAGTCAAAAGAGTGAATTTACCAAGTTACACTAGGAACTTGGTGCTTGACTTTAGTCAATCAAATCCTTGGTTGAAAAGATCAACTCAAAGTCAAAGTCCAACTTTTTTAGAAATTTATCAAATATTTCTGATCGACAACACTTAAGCTTGAAGTGTTCTAAGAAGATCTTAGAAGTTACTTACTTCATATCTTCAATTTCCTTGATCTTGAAGTTATCTTGAAGTATCTTGAGATACTACTTTTATCCTTCTTGAATTAAACTCCTTCTTTGAAGTCTTAATTCCTTTGAGAATCAAACCTAACTTCAAGATCCAATTTAGAACTAAAAGATAATTATCATCCACGGTTCGATGTCCCATACCATCTTTCCTACATCAATCTGATTATAAAATCGGGTGTCCCATACCACCCTATTTTATATTCACATTAATGTGTGGGTGATAGTTATCCTAAAGTTTAAACATCTCTTGATAGAGTACCTTCTTGATTCAATTCTTTCCGAGAGATTTGAAGTTTCAGGTATTACCTCTAACTAGATTTTCTAGGTTTTTTATCCCTGTACATGATCGTTTCATGATCTAGTGCTTTCCTTGAGGAGCTTAAAAAACCTTTTGATGGACCATCCATCCTTCTTTGCTAGGGTTTTCAAATGAAAAACAATCAAAATTCCAAGTACTTGAATTTTCACAAATTCAAGTTCAATTGGTTTATCCTTGACCAATTTGTAGTGACAAGAGTTTTTGACTTCTTATCTTTAGATTCCTTTCTTACTGAAGCTTTAGGTACCTACCCGGCCGGGACTTTTACAGGAATCTCTCTACTGCCTAAGTCGAAGCATCCGCTCATGCTATCTGGATTTGTACAAAAATCCCTTTAAGGATAGGCAAACACCTATCCACAGACTTAAGTACCGTCTTCACGGTTGCAGACTACATTCTTGGAATTTCTTCACTCTGTTCAGACTTGGAATAGCTTACTCTTTTCACAATTTTCCATTGGATAAATCGAACCTGAGTGAATAATTCCCAAAAGGAATTTTATTGCCAATACTTGGGCAATCTACAAAGTAGTTCCTATCACACATACTTGGACAATCATGGCCAAGCTTGATCAAGTCTTGTTGATCATGCGATAATAATAAAGACTTTGTCTTTATCTTTAAGATCTCTTGAATTATAAAAAACTTCTTTGCTTACCTACGGGATTTTTAGAGATGTTTTCCTGCTTTAGAACTTTCGAAATCTTCTAAATAGAAGAGTGCTTCCAAATTTTCCATGTTTCCATGGCCCTATGCATCATTACCAGAGATGCAAAACATGAACGAAACACAAATCTATTGAACTTCAAAGTTCAATTTGTATTTAAGTTCATCGATTTGGTTGTTGAGTTCCATGGAATCGAAGAGTGCTCATGGAACTTGGAAACATAACTGAAGTTATCATCCAATCTTGGGATGCTTGAGAAGTTACATAAATTACGTAACTAATCAACTAAAGCTTATCTGCATGACTTTCTAAATATCACCTAAACTTAGAGTAATCAATATAAGCTTATCTTCATGACTCACTAAGTACATCTAGGACTTAGAGTCATCATACATTGCAAAAAATTTGCAAGTAATTAAATTTTTTTGGTCATCAAGAAAATTTGATACTTAACTTTCTCCTAGTGCCTACTTATACCCAGTAAGACATCAAACATATTTAATTGTCATTAAGTATTTATCTTTGATAGCGCAATATCAACTTGGGAAGGAATCGACTAATTACTTGAGTTGCAAACTAGAACTTGCATGTCTTTGCAACTAACTAGTCCTTTGTCTTCCCTAATGTCAAGCTGTGAGCTTTATAAAGTAAGCTAAATACTAAGAGAGTACATTTTCATATCTACTTGCAAACAACATCCCGTTCTATCATGCAAATGCATGTATCTACATGCAAATCCATATGCTCACATGTGTATGCATGCATGTTCTTTGCATGCCCAACAAATAATGCAACAATCATGCATGAGCTTGATGCATGACTTTTCCTTGTACTAAGAATGTATTTCATGCAATCTTGATGCACGTATATCCTTTCCTTTGTCCTAATGCACTATGATATAAAAACATCCTTATGATACAATAAAAAGCTTACTCAATGGAAAGGAAATCTAGAATTCAACTACCAAAATACATTCTTTGATGCACAAGGATCCTTTTTTAAACCAAGTCTTTCCTTAATGCAAACTAATGCTTGGAATGAGAAGTGGATTTTTTCATTATTCTAATATAGACTTAATCGATTGAAATCTTGGCTATTTCAATGTGCATCTAGGATTAAGTGTAGAATAATGAAAACAAGATAAATCAAGCATTAAAGCCAAGTAGAAACTGGAGAATACTTAGCTTTGATCATAGCTTCATCCATCCTCTGATCCTTGCGAGGAGCTATTCTCCATCTTTCAAGGCCTTAGTGAGCATCCGCACACCTCCTCGCCAAATTTGGAAGTGTAACGATACCGGACTTATATTTTTGCTTCTTCATATCCTCTCTTTTGTCTAGATCTTCAAATTTGATGATCGTTGGTGATTACAGGAAGAAGCTCGAGTAATCATGGAAAGACTATGAGAAGCATGATAGATTAGTTCATGATTTGATCCATGGGGCTAAGCTGATTGATTTTGGCCGATCGGGTTTGATGCTCGAGAGCTCCATCTCCGATTAAGCACTCCTTTTCTTGCTTGTTACCTTGAGAACATGAGGAATGGATATAGATGACTCGCATGAAGACGACTTGCCCAGTCGGATATGATAGTACTCTCCCAAAGTAAGGTTGTGCATTCGAGTCCCATGCGTGTTCAACACAAAGAATACGTTTTTCAGTAACTCTTTTAATTTTATCCAGCAGTGCAGAAGATTGAAAATTATAATTTATGGTCACCGAAAAACATCGACTAGAGGTTGTTAGAGCGGATATTGCAAGAGTACCTTAAACTAGTCACGCAGGTTCGAATCCCGACCGTGAACAGCTGAAGAAATCCTCCCTTTTGGCTAATGATTTGAAGGTCTGCTGCGCCATAAGCCAAAAGTGGAGTTAGAATAAATTTCACTACTTGACGGGATTACTCTAATGGATAAGGCGAACGACTTCATCACATGAGGTCATGAATTCAAAACCTCCGTGCGACCTGCTGTGGTTGCACTTTCCTTTTGTAACCTGCTCGATTGGGGCCTTCTTTTGTCTCGACAAAAGAGATGCCTCACTCACGAGCGACTCAAGCTATAAAGATGATGATAATGCTAATGAAGGAAGGATAATGAAGTATCAAGCTTTCCATAGAAGCTCAAGCTTGGGAGGAAGATGATGATGAATCCTACAAGGACTCCATGAGAGCTTAAGAAAGATGATGAGCCACCAAGGTCACCATGAAAGATTGCTCTGATACCAATGCAACAAACTAGGAATTACGACCACAACATTCTCAAGGGAAGGATAATGAAGTATCAAGCTTTCCATAGAAGCTCAAGCTTGGGAGGAAGATGATGATGAATCCTACAAGGACTCCATGAGAGCTTAAGAAAGATGATGAGCCACCAAGGTCACCATGAAAGATTGCTCTGATACCAATGTAACAAACTAGGAATTACGACTAGGTCACCATGAAAGATTGCTTTGATACCAATGTAACAAACTAGGAATTACGACCACCACGTGCTAGAGAGATGACTCTCCTCCCAACCAAATGCCTCTATATATAGCTCTCCCCAAGAGACTGCCTTCTTTGGCAAGTGGATACTAGCTAGCCATGTGTCGGCCATGTAACTGCATGTGCACCAAGTGTCCCAGTCAACTCGAGTTAACTCAAGTGGATGCTTCTAGAAGGCTCTATATCTCTTTGGGAAAAATACTCTTCCCATGTCCCCCATGGGGATTGAACCCAAGACCTCCTCCTTTACATCCTTGAGACTTAACCACTAAGCTAAGTGGATCACTTGTTCACAAGAGCACAAGACCTCCTAGTAAGTCTAAACTCGAGGTCTTTGGTCATACACATGGAAGACCAAATGGTGTCCGATTTTTTATCTGTCTAAACCGGTCGGACCCCTAGATCATAGACTTACTTTATTTCACTAACATAGAGAAATTGTATTTTAGAGAAAGGCATAGAATGTAGATGAGAGCTTTAATCTGCCAAAAATTCAAAAAACTCAGACTGATGTAAAAGTCAAATCTATAATCACTTGGAAAGTAGGTTAGTTTTTTTGTTGTAACTTGAGTTTTAGATATCATATTGAGGTGAATCAAAGTGTTGTGCATAGCTTGGAAAATCTTCTACAAGTTTGCATAAGATCACAATCCAGATTCTGAGTGCTAAGTCACCAAAATTGCAAAATACAGAGCAAGAGTGCTTCAAGTGAAGATGAAATTGATAGCAGATGCTTGTTTTGTTTACATCTTGAGCTATACACCTCCGATTGAGGTGTTATATGTATCAATATATAGCCCAGAAATAGAACCTTTGTAAAGATTACAAAGGGAAATCTTGAAGTTTGGAGCATAAAAAATGCAATATACAGACTATCATATTTTTCTTAGGCAACACTAAAGATAGTTGAAGATTAAAGTTCCATCAAATCTCTTTTGATCTCTTGATTTTGAGCTTCATTGGTGCAAAGATAGTTGGGGGAAGTATGTATGGGCACTTGTGCTTTGGCCTTGGTTTCTATTTGACCATGTATTATCATTGTGGTAGCACCTCCATATGAGAGTAGAACATGATTTTGTCAAGTGTTTGACATGTGAGATGACAATCTGGTATAGCTTTTAGGTTTATGTCATCATGAATTTGATCATAACATTGTCAATGGATGTAAAGTGGCATTGTGGTCAATATCGCATTTATGCCACTTGGACATGGATTTACTTGTCAGTTGCATACAATTTATGAGAGTTGATTTTGGATCTTGCTTAGTACTTAGCCTCGATTGCACACTCATTTGTCACGTTGATTGGCCATTCTATTAGAATATGTTCATTGATTTGATATCTTATTTGCCAATGTGATTCTTGGCACATGTGGATGGTGATTCCCATATGGTTATTCGGTTCTAAATTCCATTTTACAAAGGAGATGATGTTGAAATTTCATTGGCTTTTATGCTAGAAGAGTACTCTAGTAGATCCTTAATACTTATGCGATAGCTTTGGATCTTTGTTTATCTCCATTTGCTTGGACTTGGGTCACATGTTATTCATGATAAGTTTGACCATCTTTTAGGATTCATTCTTGAGTGGGAAATATATCATCATCAGTTTTGGCATGTGTATTTGCCATTATCTCTAGTTGTATTTTCCATTATCTCTAGTTGAATTGGTGACATGTTACTCAATATTCTTTTGCTATTGGTTATCTTGTTATGATTTCTAAGTTTATAGGAGATATTCTATTGATTTTTTCCCAAGATTCTTTCATATCTACTTGGTCAGTTTGGAGACTTGGTGTGCAAGTTTATGCTCATGATTTTATGTGCATGTTAGATGCATGGTTATGTGATAGGTGGTTCACATGCTTTTCTTCTCTAGCGAGACATATATGATGTGATTCATGAATATGGATATGCAAGCGGGATCCTATTGATGATAGAGTATTGTTTCAAGTCTCTTATTACATTGCTAGTCTTTAGACTTGGATGCTTTAGAGCATGATGTGGATGCTCATGTAGACTTGTAGCAAAAGGGTTATGGAATATTGTGCAAGATTTGAAGGAAAAGTTGATTTTTGTTGATGAAATCTTGCTAGATAGTTCACTTGTGCAAATTGTTCTTAATGCTCTTATACAAAAGGGTAGAGGATGGATATCTCAACAATGGGGAGATAAGAGAGGCTTTGCCATGTAATTTTTCCTCTATTTAGATGTATTCGCTGCATAAATAGAAACGATAGAGTTTTGCTTCTACTCTTCAATTGATGATGAATGGCAATCCAAATGCCATAACATTTGAGGAGATTCTCTGTTTTGTCACAAGAAGATCAATCTAGGTAGAAGAACTCCATTATGTGTGTTGGAGATCAAGCTCTCTTAGCTAGTCAAAAGGGCAAAGGTAAATGAAGCTCATCTACTAGTAAGCAAAAATCTAATGACTATGCATAGTCAAAGAAGGAAGACAAAGATGAGAAGAAAACAAAAAATCAGAAACAATTTTGCAAATACTATAAAGGAAATAATCATGTCATAAAGAGTTGTCCAAAACTAGCTGCAAAAGAGGCAAAGAAGAAAGAGGCTAGAATGGTTGTTGTAGAGGCTTCTACACCTAAAACAGAGTCAGGTAATCTTATGCAAAATGAAAAATTTTCGTTTACTACTATATCCAGCTATGAACCATCTTCTCATGAGTAGTGTATATTGTTGGAGTTTGAGGTCTACGGAAGCATGCGAAAAGCACAAGGAAGAAAAAGCTTGGAGCACAACACACAATAATAAATGTATTATCACTAGAATCTACAAATATTAGTAGCCCATAAGGGTAATAGGCGTATATACAAGCCGAGGGAAAAAACCTCCTAACGAGGGAAAAAAGTGCCCTGACAATCGTAGAGTGTTCACACACATCACTACCTAAATATATCAACAAATCCCCCTTAGGAGTGATGTGGTGAAGAAGGAGCTGGCACTCATGTATAAGGAAGTGACAAACTATGTGGAATCAATCCACAAAACGAAGTAAGCCCAAAGCTTTGTGGAAAGCATCAAACTTCTCCCTAGGCAGAGCCTTTGTGAAAAGGTCTGCAATGTTCTCTTGTGTGGGCACATAGGCCAGATTGATCTCTCCAGCAGAGAACCTCTCCCTGACATAATGATAGTGCAACTCAATGTGTTTAGTGCTCTGACTATTGGCAAAGATAATGGCGGCAGAAGACTGAACAACACGCAAATCAGGCATAAGGCATCTGAGCCACATGCACTCAACAGTCGTTGTGAAAGCTACCCTATACTGAGCCTCACAATTCGAAGTGGCCACAGTAGGGTGCTTCTTGCTCATCCAAGATATACATGACCCACCAAGCATGAAGCAAAAGCCACTAGCGGACACACAAAGTGCCATAGCAACCAACCCAGTCAGAGTCAAAAAAAGCATGTAAATATGGCGGTAGAGATGCCCCCTTGGGATAAAACAATCCAAGTAGTCGGATACCACTCAAGTAGTGAAAAGGTGTGCTTAACCACTTGCGAATGCTTGACACTTGGGCAATGCATAAACCTGCTCATCTGTGAGACAATAAACTGAATATCTGGCTGAGTAATGCATAAGTAAGCCAAGCATCCAACAACCTACTGATAGAGAACAACATCAAATGCATTTCCAACATCATGAAGACTCAATCATAAACCTGTCTCCATGGGATTGGCAATAGGTTTGCAATCTTTAAGGCCAAAATGCTCCAATAGTGTGTCAATATATTTTGTTTGACAAAAAACTATTATGCCATCAACTTGCATAAATTCAATGCCCAAATAATGATGCAAATTCCCCAAATCTGACATCTCAAATGATATATGCTTCTCATGAGGACCAGTGAGTAGCATGTCATCAACATACACAACAATGATCAGAAGTGCATCCTTTGCATGCTTAACATATAAGATGCCCTCAATTGGACTATTCTCAAAACCATGTGCAATCAGGTAGGCATGTATCTTTTCACACCAAGCACATGGTGCTTGCTTCAAACCATATAGTGCCTTTGTCAACCTGCACACTTGGCTTTCATGCCCTTTCTACACAAAGCCACGTGGATGAAAAACATACACTTCTTCATGCAAATCACCATACAGAAATGCAATTTCAATGTCCAACTATTGTAGATTCCAACCATAATGAGTTGCAAGTGCACAGATGCTACGAACACGAGTCATTCAGCATTTAGGAGCAAAGGTCTCATCAAAATCAATACCTCTTTCTTGAGCATAACCCTTTGCAACAAGCCTGGCCTATATCTTTCAGTTGTTCCATCAAGCTTACACTTTACCTTGTATATTAGTGCTAATGGCCTTCTTGCCAAGAGGAAAGTCACATAAAGGACAAGTACCATTTTTCATAATAGCATCGTATTTTTATTTCATAAGAGCCATCCAATTCTCATAATTTTGTGCTTCATCAAACGAAACAGACTCATTCTCATCACAAAGACTAGAGGCAGCCATAGCATAGCAATCTGATGCAAAAGAGGCACTATGAGAGCCTGAACGAGTACGATATGATAGAGGTGTATCTAATTTGTTGTCATGCAAAGTTTGCATGAGACATTTTGGCATAGTTTTTAGCTCCTCATACATGTCTTTGGAGCTAACTGGTGTCTCCTTAGTACATGAAAGTAATGGTTGAATAACATCTTCAACAAAAACAACATCATGGCTAACCAAAATGCGTTTACTTTGTGGATGATACAGTCAATAGCCTTTGCTTTCAGAATTGTACCCAACAAAAATACATTTAACTGCTTTATCATCCAATTTCCTACGTTGTTGTTCATGCACTAATGCATATGCCAGACAACAAAAAACACGCAAGTGACCAACACATGACTTACGAACATGCCAAGCCTCATATGGAGTGATAGATTGCAATGCTTTAGTGGGACACCTGTTAAGTACATATGTTGCACACATAACAGCCTCAAGCCAAAAACTATGTGGTAAAGCCTGACTCTTGACCATACACCTTGCCATCTCCATGAGTGAACTGTTCTTTCTTTTAGCAACTCCATTTTGTTGAGGTGTATATGGCACTGTACAATGATGGTTTATCCCATGTTCAACCAGAAATGCATTAAAGTTAGAAGACATATATTCCCCCCCTCGATCAGAACGTAAGGTGCTCATTTTACATGCTAACAGATTTTCAACCAAAACTAGAAATTGTTTGAAGCACATAAAGGCTTTAGAATTTGCTCTCAATGGATATAACCATGCATGCCTAGAAAAATCATCAATGAAAGTCACAAAGTACATATAGTTTCCAAAAGAGGGTGCATGCATAGGACCACACATCACTATGAACAAGTTGCGATTTTTAAGTAGCTCGAACTAAACCATCTTTTGGGAACAAGGAACACTGCATTTTGTACAAAATACAGCCTTCCCAGACGCGTTTGCCGGGTGCCTCAAGTTTGGGCAGAGAGGAAACCATTTCAGATTTCTGCAGGTGTAGCAAACTAGCAAAATTCACATGACCAAAGTGTACAATCCAAAGCTTTACATCTCACATAGCCTGAGCATCATGTACCGCACATTCTGAATCCTTCAGAGATTTTTCATATTCTATGAGCTTATACAACCCACGACATAAAGTGTGAGATGCAATAATGACATCATTTGACATATCATGAACTGTACATCTGTCATCAACAAATGTCACAACCAAGCCAATCTCAGCTAAAGATGAAAATGATAACATATTCTTCTTGATCCCTGACACAAATAAAACATCCGACAATGTAAAAGAACTACCATCAGCAGTAGTCAGAATGATCTTACCAACTCCCATGACAAGATAAGAGGATTTGTTGGCGCATGTGACAGTATTCCCTGTAGGGGCAGGCTCGAGTGAAATGAAGAGACTACGTTGCAACGTAATATGTTTGGGCGCCCCACTATCAAAGTACCAAACATCTGAGTCTAACTGTAGACATACACTGTTCATAAGAAGATGGGCCATCACTGAAAATAATGGTAAATTCCCATTGTTCATTCTACACAAGATTAGCAGACTCTGTTTTGGATGTAGAGGCCTGTGCAACAACCATTCCAACCTCTTTCTTCCTTGCCTCTTTAGCAGCTAGTTTTGGACAACTCTTTATGACATGATCATTTCCTTTACAGTATTTGTAGAACAATTTCTGCTTTTTTCTCATCCCTGTCATCCTTCTTTGATTGTGCAAAATTAGCAGATTTTTTCTTGCTAGTAGAAAAGCTCCATTTACCTTTGCCCTTCAACTTATCCTCAATAGCCTACATATGGAATACATCACTGTTTTTAGCCATGGTCACTAACTAAAATACCCTGATCTAGCAAAATTGATGTATCTCAAAAAATTGAATAGAACTACCCTATCAAGTTCTGCTAAACTTGTAGCAGACTTCTAGACGCTTATACTGGCGAACCAAAACATATATATGTTTTTGGCATAAAAAGACAAAATTGCATGCACAAGCACTATGATAATGCATTCAAAGGACGAAATGAGCTTAGATTGTGATTTCCACACCAAACAGCGAAGCTGTTTTGATCTCCTAGTCACCCTGAGTATGCACACCAAATTTCATGTGATTCTGAGACTATGAATGAAGGGGTGTTGAGAATGCCCTAGATGAAGTGGCGACCTGCTCTGATGCCAATTGTTGGAGTTTGAGGTCTTCGGAAGTACACAAAGAGAACAAGGAAGAAGAAGAAGCTTAGAACACAACACACAATACTGAATGTACTACCACTGGAATGTACAAAGATTAGTAGTCCATTCGGATAATAGGCATATATACAAGCCAGGGGTAAAAACCTCCTAAAGAGGGAGAAAAGTGCCCCGGTGGTCCTATTGTGTTCACACACATTACTACCTAAATATTTTAACGTATTTCTATAGTAGACTCAGATATTTAGTACTTTGACACTAGGAAGACCAAACATATTACCTCACAACCTAGCTTCTTTAGTTCACTTAAGTGTGCTCCTATAGGAAATACTATCACATATGCTAACAACTCCCATTATAGGATAAGAGGAGTTGTTAGCACATTCTCACTACTACTCATGGTAGTTCTTTCACATTGTCAGATACTTTGTACGTACCAAGGATCAAGAAAAAACTATTGTCAATTTCAGCATTAGCCAAGATTGGTTTGGTTGTCAAATTTGTTGATGACAGATATACAATGCACGATCGCAGTGGTCCTAATGAGAAGCACATTGCTAAATTTAAGGATGATTTGCATGCCTCTTTTGACATGTCACATTTGGGGCACTTGCATCATTATTTAAGCAATCAATTTATGCAAGTTTACAGGGGAATAAGTTTGTGTCAAACAAAATATATTGACACATTATTACAGTGTTTTGGCCTTGAAGATTTTCAACCTATTGCCACTCCTATGGAAACAGATTTATGGTTGAGTCTTCATGATGTTGAAGCTGCATTTTATGTTGTTCTCTATCAGAGGATTGTTGGATGCTTGATTTATTTATGCATAACTCGCTTGATATTCAGTTTGCTATCTCTCATATGAGGAGGTTTATGCATTGTCTGAGTGGTTAACATTGGCAGGTGGTTAAGCATATCTTTCGCTACTTGATTGGTACCCGGCTACTTGGATTGTTTTATCCTAAGGGGGATCACTATTGCCAGATTTACATGCTTTTTTTGACTTTGACTTGGTTGTGATGACACTCGTGTGTCCACTAGTTGTTGAGAAAGAAGCATCCTACTGTGGCCACTTCTAGTTGTGAGGTTGAGTATAGGAAAGCTTTCACAATGACTGTTGAGTGTGTATGGCTCAAACACCTTTTGGCTGATTTGGGTGTTGGCCTATCTCCTTCCACCACCATCTTCATTGAAAGTCAAAGTGCATTGGTAGTTGCGAGAAACCCTGTGTTCCATGCTCACACAAAGCACATTGAGGTGCATTATCATTATGTCAGGGACATGTTATCTGTTGGAGAGATCAATTTGGCATATGTGCCCACACAGGATAACATTGCAAACCTTTTAGGGAGAGGTTATATGTTGGAGATATCAATTTGGCATATGTGCCCACATAGGATAACATTGCAAACCTTTTCACAAAGGCTATGCCTAGGGAGAAGTTTGAAGCTTTTTGCAAACCTTTGGGCTTACTTGCTTTTGTGGATTGATCTCTTTCCACATAGCTTTGCACTTCCTTATACATGAGTGCCAACTCACCGCATCACTCCCACGAGGGATTTTTTGATATATTTCAGTAGTGTTTTGTGTGAATTGTTAGGGAACTTTTTCCCTCTTTAAGAGGTCTCCCCCCGAGCTTATATATATGCCTATAACCCTAGCAAGTCACTCATCGTTGAGCATTCACTTGGTAATTCATTTAGTATTGTGTTGTGCTCCAACCTTCTTCTTTTTCTTTGTGCTCTTTATGTGCTTCTACAAACATCAAAATCCATATATATATATATATATATATATATATATATATATATGTGTGTGTGTGTGTGTGTCCACCACACATTCAACATCTATGCCATGATGATGTTGAACTAGAATATATTATCTTGTTTGTCATATTTACGTAGTGTACGAACAACAAGTTAGTTTGGTTCAATAAAGATCTAATGCTTGCTAGCGAGATGCAAGTTCTTTATTGTGAAATAGTTTTCATCCAAGCACAAAGATCATGCACTATCGTAATGAACATAGAACGAGCATAGTTCCACAAATAGTCAATAATACTAAAAATATCACGATTTTTGATGAAAAAAATCCTTTCAAATAAGTCTCTACATAAAATGATTTTTATTTTGTTTTTTAAAATTATACATACCTAACAAAACCTTGAAATATGTGCATTTTTAGATGCTTGTGTTTACCATTTACATTAAATACTATGCAAAATTTGACGTGTTGATTTATGATATTATTATACACTATGAGATATGTGCATTTTATGTATTAAAAAAATAAAAATCTATTAAAAAAACAAAAAATCGGTTTCATTTGAGTGAATGATTTAAACAATTGAAATGATTAAATCTCGATTTAAATCCCTTGATCATACTATGGATTTACTTTATGTCAAACTTGGGACGAGGAAATTGGGAGGGACGAGGCAAAGGCAAATACGAGAGAGAATGAGAGAAGCGCATAAACCTCAATTAGTCGGGCTCATATCGCCGTTCAACATTCCCTCGAGTTCATCTCCGTCTTTCTTCCTCTAAATCAAGCTACGCATCCGCGTTTCATCCTCTCGTCGCGGAGTTACTTGTACATTATTCACTGACACGGGGGGGAAGTGCCTGTGCCTGCGCTTCTTCGTGCGCTGCTTTGATTCAAAACCTTCTTCTTTATAGTTCTTCTACTGTGTTTCTGTCATCCCAAAACAGGGCAAGATGAGGATTATGATAAAGGGAGGTGTTTGGAAGAACACTGAAGATGAGATCCTCAAGGCTGCTGTCATGAAGTATGGTAAGAATCAGTGGGCTCGTATATCCTCTCTTCTGGTCAGAAAGTCTGCAAAGCAGTGCAAAGCGAGATGGTATGAGTGGCTGGATCCCTCCATCAAGAAGGTACCGTGGCATGCCTCATGGTGTTTTTCTGTCTGTTCATGCTGTCGAAACTTACGACTTGCCCCCCCCCCCCCCCCCCCCTTTTTTTTTTTCGTTTTCTTCTTGTTCGGTTATACTGATTGCGCGGTATATCCAATAGAATGCAGTTTAATTTGCGTCTGAATAAATTTTAACATTTCCCGGTTCTACAGACTGAATGGACCAGAGAAGAAGATGAGAAACTTTTGCACCTTGCAAAGCTCATGCCAACACAGTGGCGAACCATAGCTCCGATTGTAGGTCGTACACCTGCTCAATGCTTAGAAAGGTATGAGAAATTGCTAGATGCTGCTTGTGCCAGAGATGAAAACTATGAGCCGTCTGATGACCCAAGGAAGCTTAGACCGGGAGAAATTGATCCAAATCCAGAGTCCAAACCTGCCAGGCCAGACCCTGTTGATATGGATGAGGATGAGAAGGAAATGCTCTCTGAAGCCAGAGCCAGGCTTGCAAATACACGTGGCAAGAAAGCCAAGAGGAAAGCTAGAGAAAAGCAGCTAGAAGAAGCAAGGAGACTTGCATCCTTGCAAAAACGCAGGGAGCTCAAAGCTGCAGGAATTGAGGCGAGACAT
>CM035429.1:54579372-54611872 GCA_020310875.1 Ceratopteris richardii
ACTTCCAAAATCCTTGAATTTTGGTTGTAGCATATGGTCTATACTGGAGTAGCTTCTCCAACAAAAATTTTTGAAATTAGAGTTTCCAATATGAAAATATCATGTGCTCATCAGTCACATGTACCACTTTTTGGAAAATCCTCGCCAGAGATTAATCTGAGAAGAATAGATCATTTGACCTATCAAATAATGTTCAACTGCTTCCAAATTTTAATAGCATATAGCTACAACTATCTAAGTGTAGTGGTATAAGTTTCATAGTATTTGGACATTTGGAACTTCCACAATGACCAAAATACTAAGCCTCTATACTTGCAAACTTTTAACAAATTGAAGAGGCTAAGTTTTACTATTTTCTTTATATCTCCTAAATGGAGAACAATTTCATCTTGAAAGTTTATACACACTATCTGGAGGTGCGTACCTAATGTTAGAAACAAGAAGCACTCAATTTGAGTAAATGAACTAAGAGAACCAATCACCTCTAGGTGACATGGTCTCTGAACATTTCATAAATTCCAGAGATTGCACTTTCATGTGCAGAGATCTTTTGACTTATCAAATGCTCTTCAAAAATCATGAAACTTGGTATGCACAAAGTGCATCTATCAAGCTTTTATTTGAAACAAAAATTGTTCCATTTGGATTTACCAATTAAGAGAAATGATCTTTGCAACAGGCTTATGTCACTTGTTTCAGGCTCTACCTCTACTACCAGCACTTGTAGTGTAGAGGTCACTTGACCTATCTAAAAGTCTCCAAATTACTTGAAAATTGGTCAGCTTAAAGAAAAGCTTAAGAGCTACGTGCCCTCCAAATTTCAATAAATTTGTGCATTCCCTTAAAGAGTAGCATCCAAATCTCTGTGAGGCTGCTACCTCGCTAACTATTTGCTCAATCATTTTTTTTTTCCAAACTTAAAAATGACGAGACATGTTAATCCTTATGATTAAACAAACTAATTCATTAACTTGGATGGATTATGACATGGAGATATCCATGCATATAATGATCATCTAGATCAATGCAAACCAAATAATCATCCAAATCATTTCGTTGAAAAAATCAACTCTTTACATAGTATCCATCTTTTGGTGAAAGTGAATATCTATGGATGTCATTCTAATTATTGTGCTTCTTGCACATTCATTAACCTCACTGCAAACAATCATATACAAGAACTTAATACTTGTATTGATTATCATAATTATAGCACTCTTGTGCCGACTCGAGATAAACATCTATATCAAGTACATATACTCGCATGAAAAACAGTTTATGTGCTCATGCATTACTAGTTGAAAACCTCACTGCAAACAATCATATACAAGAACTCAATACTTGTATTGATTATCATAATCATAGCACTCTTGTGCCGACTCGAGATAAGCATCTATATCAAGTACATATACTCGCATGAAAAACAGTTTATGTGCTCATGCATTACTAGTTGAAAACATATCTTAGTTGCTCTTGATGTATATACCTTATCTTTTACTTTTTAAAGGCATAATTAGCCTATGTCTGGTACCTTGATCACATACCTCATGCTCACCCTAACCAGTCGTGGTGATACATAAAAGTGATCTTCTATAAACAGAAAATGCATCATGCACTTCAACTTTCTAGCAATTATATGGTCTATATAGACATGCATTCACTCATGCATATTCTTCTCTACTTCAATAAAATTATATACTTTTAGCTATGCTGATAGAAAACTTCCTCTCTCACACGACACAACATCACTCTAGTTCTCACATGGCATATAACGCCATGTGGCTACAAAATTTCCGGCAGCATTTCGCCAAGAAAATGAAGCCTGAAAAAAAAATAATAATAGTCTTTACAATGATAGGCATCAGCCTAGTGGTTGGAAAACCACTCTCTTTATTCCAAAAACCTGCAAATAAGAAACTTTGCCAAAATGTGCTGTTGGGCACTGCACATCCTCATAACCATGTCTCTTTTTTTTTTTTTCTTTTTTTTTGTCTTCAATACCTGCAAAAGATTCTAAAACACACAAACAATAACGTGTGCATGCTTTTATGAATCAACATAAGTTAGTTTAGCTTCATGTGCATAAATGAATTCATGTAAAAGACTAGGTTTCATGCACATTCCAATATTAATTTCATAAAACTGGAAGAGAATACAATGCAAAATTATAAATTTTGATGCGAGAATTATGCAAATGAATTTATTTGAGAGAAAAAATATGATGCAAATGTATGAAAAGCGATTCATTCCTATCCAAAATGGTTAAAAACTCTTAATTATCATAATCAAACACTCAATTCAATCAAAAAGAGTTTCTCGATAGTCAACAGCCATCTAAAAGCTTGTGCAGAGATGGCTTCCAATGGTCCAAATATGATTATGACTAGTCAAAAGAAAGGTCTTGAAGTGTAGAATCTATACCAAGTTGAATTTCTTGATTTGGAGCTTCCATTACGGAGTTATGGCCAAAATAATCAAACTAGGTGAGTGGGCAGCATACCTCCTGAAATGGTATGGAGAGAATTAAATGCTCTCTACAGGTGGTTTATAATTATCCAATGATAGCTTCCAACAACTCATTGGAAAGCCCTTGAAGTCTACTTTCTATCCCAAGTGGAATCATCCAATTTGGGTTTCATTTGAGAGAGTTATGGCCATTTTCGTGAAGGTATGTATACTAATCTTGTTCTTTCTCTTCTCTCTTTCTTTACTCTTCTCTCTCTCTAATCTTTTCTTTCTCTCTCTAACACTCAAGATCTCCTTCTTCTCTCTTTCTCTTCTTTCATCCTTTCTCTTTATCATTCACATGCTTTCATCTATTTCTCTCATTTCTTTCCTAATTTATCATTCATCCTTTCTCTCTATAGCTTGTTCTTTCTCTTTTTTTCTCTCTCCATCTCTTTCTTTTTCTCTATCTCTCTTGGCTTCTCTCTTTCTATCTCTCTCTTTTCTCTTTCTTTCTCTTTCTCTCTTTCTCTGTCTTTCTCTTTCTCTCTTTCTCTCTTTCACTTTCTTTCTCTTTTCTTCTCCTTCCTTCTCTTTCTTTCTTTCTTGTCTTTCTTTCTCTCTACTTTCTCTTCTTTCATCCTTTCTCTTTATCATTCACATGCTTTCATCTATTTCTCTCATTTCTTTCCTAATTTATCATTCATCCTTTCTCTCTATAGCTTGTTCTTTCTCTTTTTTTCTCTCTCCATCTCTTTCTTTTTCTCTATCTCTCTTGGCTTCTCTCTTTCTATCTCTCTCTTTTCTCTTTCTTTCTCTTTCTCTCTTTCTCTGTCTTTCTCTTTCTCTCTTTCTCTCTTTCACTTTCTTTCTCTTTTCTTCTCCTTCCTTCTCTTTCTTTCTTTCTTGTCTTTCTTTCTCTCTACTTTTCTCTTTCTTTCTCTTCATTCTCTTCTTCTCTCTCTCTCTCTCTTTCTTTCTTTGTTTCTTTATCTTTCTCTCTCTTCATTTTCTTCTTCTTTCTCTATCTCTTCCTCTTTTTGGTTCTTTCCCTCTATCTCTCTTCCTTTCTCTATTTGTTAACCGTGCGTAGTAGAGAATACGATAAGATAATAAAGCTTCGAATATCCTTCAGCGAGCTTGTCTAGCCTAATGGTTAGAGTATTACCTCTTGAACAGAGGTCAAGGGTTCAATTCCTGCCAGCGGACGGGCGCGAGATGCCTCCTAAAATATGCTGTATATAACAATAAGCAATCTTTTTGCACTTCGATGCTCCTTTTCCAATCGAAGCTCACTCCATTTGTTGCACGCAATTCGAAAGATCCTCCCTCTATGGCTGTTCGTGTTCTTGCCGACGATGAAGATGATCCTCCTCATGAAGAAGATGATCTCCCAAAATCCTTCTCAAGATCTACTTGCTCTGATACCAAATGTGAGAAGTCGAGAATGACATGCCTGGGACTCACCTCCTAGCCTATTTATAGCCCTTGCCTAGTCACCATCTAGAGTTCTTTCTAAGGTCCCTCTACTCATCTGGCCATCATGAGTAGGCACCTCATATGAACTCTCTGGCTTTTGGCCTTGACTATCCCCCGAGCAAGGAACTTGTCGTTCCTCCAAGCATGTACATCTTTGGAATATAACATATACATACATATATATATATATATACACACACACACACACACACACACGTACATATGTATGTATGTATATGTATATATATGTATATATATGTATATATGTGTGTGTGTGTGTGCATGCGTACACACACACGTTTATATATACACATGTGTGTATGTATGTATGTATGTATGTATGTATATGAGTTTTTTAGGAAGGTTAAAATTGGAGAAGCTTCAATTTGTGTAAGCAAAATGACCTGAAATTGGACCTTTTTCAATCCAAAAAGACATGCTATAATTTAATTTGGAGCAAATAAGGCTTCCCACACTTCCACTCAAAGTGGTAGTGTTGAGATTATATAATGGCTTGCAACTTGTAAATTTAGAAAGTATACTGAAAAACACATGTGAGAAGAGATTTGGACTTGAAATTAACTTTTGATCGCAATGAATCTCTCTAAAAACTTGAGAAATTGCATCAACTTTGGTATGTGCGGAAGTGTTTTTCCAAAGAAAGCACCGTTATCTTGGAAAATGAAGGGTTTTTGCGATGAAGATTTTCCAAAAGCCACAAAATCCCGCCAGCTTGGCATGGGTTAGAGTAAAAAAAATATTTGCAGCAACGTTGTCGCTATGGAAGAGCTCAAGACTCGGATATGAGTTGAAAAAGGCCATGGGGAGCTTCACAATGATGTCTTTCGTTGCTTCGAACTTCAAGGGGATGGGTTGTTGCATGAGGGGAGAGAAAGTAGGAAAGAAAAGCTAAATGTGGAGAAAAATAAAGAAGAAGATGAAGAAGCAAAAGTATGTTTATAAAGTTTCTAAAAGTCTTTATCTTGAAATGGGTGATATGGCCTTAGTTTTTTTGAAACGAAGACTTTGGTCACTTGGAAAATGTGAACAAGTCAAAGTGATCATAAGTCTTTAAAAATTTATAAATGCAATGCTCTCCAATCTACAAATTCAAGAATTATTCCAATAAATATAATTGTATGTTGCTTCTATAATAGTTACAATCTGCCAAATCTGATGTGATCCCTTTTGGAGTATATAACTCTTCAACACTATATTCAGCATCATCGTAAAGATTGATTTTGGTCTCGTAGCCGAATATAAGGCTGAGCTTGATCTCCAGTTTCCATGAAGAGACAACTCTTTGACATGTAGCTAAATTCTCAATGTACTCTAGAGTCTAGATTGTAGTGGTCTGAAACCAATTGTTGGTTTTTAGGCCCACAATCAATATAGAGACATAGAAAATAGAGACAAGATGGAGAATAGACAATACACGAGGGAGAAAATCATAAAAGGAGCCATGCTCATGTCCATAACCCCACAAACTCCAAAGCTTCAAAGTTGAAGATGATCTCCTCTAAACAAATAAGCTTCAAGTTGTTGCACCTTGTAAATGATGAAGAAAACAAAGCTCCACCTCTCGGAGTTGAAGGGACTTTGTTCTCCAAGCCTAGCTCATGAGCATAGCACTCCAAGTGATAGTGTAAGTGCCCCACATAGTGGTCTTTATATAGATATTGATTCTAAGTTAAAAAAAGTTGGTTCTCGTAAATCGTGGCGAGATTGTTGTGGTGATTTATGGAAATCCTAATTTTGCAGTTTTTAGATGATTTTAAAAGTGCTACATGGTATGATGTCAACCGTTGGAGCAAATTATACAGTTTTTATAAGATTTTGATAAATGTACGTGATGCTTTTTACTTTTTAATGTGCTTTTCACACAATTTGAAATCAGGGTTTGGCCTTTGATCAACAATTAGGCACTCAGACACACGTGTTACATATCAATGGATAGCTTTTGAGGACTACTATTACATTATGTAATAAATATTTCAACCATCATTTCTAAAAAACGGGACCATTTTTGGCTTGTGTGACCTTCAGCTTTTTTGTCTTGTATCTGCCGCTAGAGCTCCCTAGTGGAAGGTTGCTCACTTTTTCTAACAAATTGTTGCAACAAGGCTTGATGTTGCCCATGCAATAGGAGTGGTGAGCCGATACATGGCTAAATTGCACAAAGCGAAGTAAAATTATCATGATTCATCAGAATTCTGAAGGGGACAAAGATCAAATGCCTATGTTATGGAAAGGGTCCTTCAAAATCAAAGGGATTTTGTGATTCAGACATGGAAGGGCATGTGGACACTAAAGAATCCACAGGTATACTCACTTGCAGGAAGTGCCATATCATGGTGCTCTAGACGTCAAAGAATAGTTGTATTGTCTATAGAGGTTGAGTGTAGTTCAACCATGGAGACTTCAAAGGAAGACATATTGTTGGCATGCTTATGCAGTGAGTTTTGTCAGCTTGACAAGGCACCTATACTTGGTTGTGAGCCTAGACCACCATATGTCTGGCAAAGAATGCCATGTTTCATGCACACACAAAACACAGATTCTTGATAGCATTCATCAAAGAAGTGCTCGAGAATAGCTTGATCACATTGATCAAGGTCATTACATCATAGAATCGAGCAAATGCTTTGATTAAATGGCCACCATGGGAAGAACATTAGTTATGTATATAGTGTTGGGGATAAAGGCCCCAAGGACTCTCCTTTTGTATATTTTGACCCTTCCATGTGAAAGCTCTCTTCGAGAGCTTTCCAGATATATTTTTGTTGTATTTTTTGGACCCCAAATTGGGGAGTTATAGGCATTTACATTATTTTTATGACTTTTGGTCATTGGCCATGTGTGAACATGCCCAAATGACCTAAAAGTCACTTATCAATAAGACTTGGTCCCAAATCTCTCATAACTTGATTGGGACTTCTTCAACTTCAGCTTCTCCATCTTCTTCTCCAAATTTCTGCGCAGGTTTCTCTCTCTACTTTCTCTCTCCTCACGCAGCAGCCCACTCCCTTGGTGTTTGGAGCAACCGAGCACAGCAGCCCACTCCCTTGGTGTTTGGAGCAACCGAGCACACCACGACGTAGCTCTCCGCGGCCTCTTTCAACTGGTATCAGAGCTTTGAGCTGTTCCATCGCGACAAAGTTGCTCAAACTGTTTTTCTACTTCAGCCTATGTTGAGCTTAAGGTGTTTTCTTGCATTTGGGAGAATTTCATCGTGAAAAACCTTCTTTTTTCGCGATAAAAGGGCTGTTTTTTGGAGGATTACTTCAGCCCGGAGCAAAGCTGAAGCAAATTTTGTGCTTTTTAAAGAGTTTCATCGCGAAGAATCTCTTCTATTCTTCTTTTTGTATCCCCACAGGTCTTTTTCAGCATCCACATTGCTGATTTTTTCATCTACAGGTCTTTTGTGGCAGAAATTCTCTCATTTTTCAAGTGGGAGGACATGCACAAAGATTGAGGAAGTGCATACTTGCTGGAAACTTATTACAGTAGGTCATTTCTCTGATTTTACAGGTCATATTGCTGCAAAAATTGGGGCTTTTGTGAAAACAAGCACCCATTGCCTTGGTTTTACATCTATGTATGCCTTTTGTGGTTGAAAAACAACAAATTTGTTGTTTTTGATGCAATTACAGCTTGCTGGAATTTTCTGAAATTTTCTGCAGAAAATTTCAGAAATTGTTTTTTGCAAGTTTTGAACAGTTTTTGGGCTTAATTTCTCAGCTATAGTCTCCTAAGGTAATTGCGCACAGGACAGCAGGTGAATTTTACCTTTTTGGTGAAATTTTGAAGCTCTTAGTGTGCAAACATGGCCTCTACCTCCTCTGATGTCAAAAGCTTGTTTGAGATCAAGAGATTTGAAGGTAATGGTTTCGATTTGTGGAAAGAGAGAATGTTGGGCATCCTCTTTCTTAAAGATTGTGAAGGGGCTCTTGAGGAAGTCAAGCCTGAAGATATGACAGATGCAGCATGGATGAACCTAAACAAGAAGGCAATCACTTACATGAAGATGGCTGTATCAGATGAAATCTTAGTGGATTTGAAAGGCCTTACAACTGCTTTTGAGGTATGGGAGAAGCTGAAAGCCACTTATGAAAATACCACGCCTGTAAATCAAGTGCATCTTATGCGTAAGCTAGTGTGTATGCAGCTTGATGAGTCAAAAAGTGCGGCTGAGCACTTATCTTTGTTTACAGGTACTCTTTCACAATTGCAGGACTCTGGATTACCTCCATTTGATGATAAGCTTAAGGCCATCTTCTTGTTGATGACCTTACCTGATTCGTGGGAAACATTGGTTGTTTCACTTTCGAATAGCCCCAGTCTTACCTTTGATGGTGTAAGGGGTTCTATTTTGAATGAGGAAATCAGGAGGAAAGCTAGTGGAGAGGGCAGTGGTTCAGCCAATGTGGCTAGAGGAAGAACAGAAAAGAAAAGTGGAAATGTACAGAGGAACGGGAGCAAAAGCAAGGCAAGGCTGAAGTGACTTGTTATCAATGTGGTAGGAAAGGTCACAAGAAGCCTGATTGCAGATTCTATAAAGCTGAACTAGAAAGAAAGAAGAACACAGGTGACAGGAAGAAAAAGGACACCAAGAATGAAGCACATGATACCTCAAAGGACAAAGACAAAGAGAAGGCCAATGTGGCCTCTAGTGTCATCATTGAGGAGCTATCAGATGCAGAAGATATACTTTGTGCTACTATGGAAGCAGAGCATGCTGAAGTTATTGATCCTTCTATTAATATTCATGCACAAGATATGCAGATCACAAAGAGGGATTTGATTGATGCCTTGCTTACTGTGAATGATGCTTTGTCACAAACATGGATTGTAGATTCAGGTGCATCGTTTCATGTAACTCCTATTAAGGAGTGTTTCACTACCTTTCATGCAGGCAGCCATGGACATGTATATCTTGGAAATAACCATGCTTGTTCAATTGAAGGTATTGGCATAGTGCATCTCACAGTGGATGGTACCAATGAGCTGGTTTTGCATGATGTAAGGTATGTACCAAGCATCAAGAAAAGCTTATTGTCTGGTGGGCAAATGGATATGCATGGATATAGTACCCTCTTTGAGAAGGGGTCATGGAAGCTTATCAAAGGCTCTAGGCTGATTGTTAAAGGTACAAAGAAAGGGACTCTTCATTGCTTGCATGGTAAAGCCTTGCTGGGCAAGTTTATTGCTTTGGCTGAAATCCATTCACATATGGAATTATGGCATAAAAGGCTTGGTCACATGAGTCAAAAAGGCCTTGATAAACTATGTAATTTGGACAAGTTTGATGCTAAAGGCTCAAAACTTGATTTTTGTAATGAATGCCAATATGTTAAGCAAGTAAAGAATTCTTACTACTATGGTGTCTCTCGTAAGTCTAATGTGCTTGATCTTGTTCATTCTGATGTTTGTAGCATGCCCACAAAATCTATGGGGGGTGCTCTTTACTTTGTTTCTTTTGTAGATGATTACTCTAGGAAGCTTTGGGTATATTTGTTAAAATCTAAAGATGAAGCCTTTGCTGCATTTAAGAAATTTCATGCATTTGTGACCACTCAAACAGGTAGAAAGCTGAAATGCTTACGTACAGATAATGGGGGTGAGTTTACAAGTGCTGAATTCAATAGATTTTGTGAAAATCTTGGTATTAAGAGGGAGCTAACAGTCCCATACAGCCCCTCTTCCAATGGTGTGGCTGAAAGGTATAATAGGACTTTATGTGAGAGGGTGAGATGCATGCTGTCCAGAGCTAATCTCCCTCATGGATTTTGGGGAGAGGCTTTGAAAACTGCAGTTCATGTTTGCAATCGATCCCCTCATATGTCCTTAAAAGGTGGCATTCCAGAAGAGGTTTGGTCTTGCAAACCAGCTTCATATGACCACCTACGCATCTTTGGTTGCGATGCTTTTGTGCATATAAGGCCTGAGTTGAGAAGCAAGTTAGATGCAAAGTCCATGAAAGGAATCTTCATGGGTTATGGAGATGAAGGTGAAATGGGCTACAGGATTTGGCTACCTCAACTCAAGGTGGTAATACGCAGCCGAGATGTTGTTAAGGGATGTGCCCAAAAAGAGGGCATTGATTTCCAAGAAGTGTTCTCTCCAGTGGTGAAAATGACCACTGTACGTGTGTTGTTTGCTCTCACAGCTGCCTTGGATTTGGAATTATTCCAAATGGATGTTAAAACAGCCTTTTTGCATGGTGATTTAGATGAAGAGCTGTACATGAAACAGCCAGAAGGATATGCCATTCTTGGAAAAGAGCATCTGGTATGCAAACTGAAAAGGAGCTTGTATGGGCTGAAACAGGCCCCAAGACAATGGTATAAGAAGTTTGATGCATTTATGCTCAAACATGGGTTTAAAAGAAGCCATGCAGATCATTGTTTGTACACGAAAAAGGATGAAGATGGCAGCTCAATTATTCTTGTACTGTATGTAGATGATATCCTGCTGGCTGGGAAGAAAAAGAGCACTCTGAATGCTCTAAAACAGCAGCTGAACTCTGCATTCTCAATGAAAGACCTTGGGGAAGCTGAGCATATTCTTGGTATGCGTATAAAAAGGGATAGACAGCAGCATACTTTGCAGGTATCCCAAGAAAAGTACATTGAAAAAGTGCTGGACAGATTTAATGTGGCTGATGCTAAGCCTCTTGGAGTGCCATTGCAGCCACATGTTAAGCTTTCCAAGGATGACTGTCCCAAAAATGATGATGCAGCCAGTTACATGAAGAGTGTTCCATATGCATTAGCTTGTGGTTCACTTATGTATGCTATGGTTGCCACTCGGCCAGACATTGCTCATGCAGTGGGAGTTGTTAGCGGGAGTTGTTAGCAGGTTCATGGCTAATCCTGGTAGAGCTCATTGGGAGGCAGTCAAATCTATCTTGAGATATTTGAAAGGGACCAAAAGTAAATGCTTATGTTATGGAAAGGGTCCATTGGAGTTAAAAGGATTTTGTGATTCAGACATGGTAGGTGATGTGGACACACGCAAGTCCACAAGTGGCTATGTATACATCCTTGCAGGTGGAGCTATTTCATGGTGCTCTAGACTTCAGAGGATAGTTGCACTATCTACTACAGAGGCTGAATATATTTCAGCCACAGAGGCTTCCAAAGAAGCCATTTGGTTAGCTCGGCTCTGCAGTGAGTTTGGGATTCTTGAAAAGGCACCTCTTCTTGGATGCGATAGCCAGAGTGCCATATGTTTGGCAAAGAATGCCATGTTTCATGCTCGCACAAAGCATATTGATGTGAGATATCACTTCATCAGGGAGGTGTTAGAGGATGGCCTGATCACTTTGATCAAGGTCAATACTTCACAGAATCCTGCAGATGCTCTCACGAAGTGTCTACCCAAGGCACAACATCAGCTATGTATACAGATGGTGGGAGTTACTTAGCTTAAAGGAGCCTCCTTGGTCCTTTAAGTGGGAGGTTGTTGGGGATAAAGGCCCCAAGGACTCTCCTTTTGTATATTTTGACCCTTCCATGTGAAAGCTCTCTTCGAGAGCTTTCCAGATATATTTTTGTTGTATTTTTTGGACCCCAAATTGGGGAGTTATAGGCATTTACATTATTTTTATGACTTTTGGTCATTGGCCATGTGTGAACATGCCCAAATGACCTAAAAGTCACTTATCAATAAGACTTGGTCCCAAATCTCTCATAACTTGATTGGGACTTCTTCAACTTCAGCTTCTCCATCTTCTTCTCCAAATTTCTGCGCAGGTTTCTCTCTCTACTTTCTCTCTCCTCACGCAGCAGCCCACTCCCTTGGTGTTTGGAGCAACCGAGCACACCACGACGTAGCTCTCCGCGGCCTCTTTCAACTGGTATCAGAGCTTTGAGCTGTTCCATCGCGACAAAGTTGCTCAAACTGTTTTTCTACTTCAGCCTATGTTGAGCTTAAGGTGTTTTCTTGCATTTGGGAGAATTTCATCGTGAAAAACCTTCTTTTTTCGCGATAAAAGGGCTGTTTTTTGGAGGATTACTTCAGCCCGGAGCAAAGCTGAAGCAAATTTTGTGCTTTTTAAAGAGTTTCATCGCGAAGAATCTCTTCTATTCTTCTTTTTGTATCCCCACAGGTCTTTTTCAGCATCCACATTGCTGATTTTTTCATCTACAGGTCTTTTGTGGCAGAAATTCTCTCATTTTTCAAGTGGGAGGACATGCACAAAGATTGAGGAAGTGCATACTTGCTGGAAACTTATTACAGTAGGTCATTTCTCTGATTTTACAGGTCATATTGCTGCAAAAATTGGGGCTTTTGTGAAAACAAGCACCCATTGCCTTGGTTTTACATCTATGTATGCCTTTTGTGGTTGAAAAACAACAAATTTGTTGTTTTTGATGCAATTACAGCTTGCTGGAATTTTCTGAAATTTTCTGCAGAAAATTTCAGAAATTGTTTTTTGCAAGTTTTGAACAGTTTTTGGGCTTAATTTCTCAGCTATAGTCTCCTAAGGTAATTGCGCACAGGACAGCAGGTGAATTTTACCTTTTTGGTGAAATTTTGAAGCTCTTAGTGTGCAAACATGGCCTCTACCTCCTCTGATGTCAAAAGCTTGTTTGAGATCAAGAGATTTGAAGGTAATGGTTTCGATTTGTGGAAAGAGAGAATGTTGGGCATCCTCTTTTTTAAAGATTGTGAAGGGGCTCTTGAGGAAGTCAAGCCTGAAGATATGACAGATGCAGCATGGATGAACCTAAACAAGAAGGCAATCACTTACATGAAGATGGCTGTATCAGATGAAATCTTAGTGGATTTGAAAGGCCTTACAACTGCTTTTGAGGTATGGGAGAAGCTGAAAGCCACTTATGAAAATACCACGCCTGTAAATCAAGTGCATCTTATGCGTAAGCTAGTGTGTATGCAGCTTGATGAGTCAAAAAGTGCGGCTGAGCACTTATCTTTGTTTACAGGTACTCTTTCACAATTGCAGGACTCTGGATTACCTCCATTTGATGATAAGCTTAAGGCCATCTTCTTGTTGATGACCTTACCTGATTCGTGGGAAACATTGGTTGTTTCACTTTCGAATAGCCCCAGTCTTACCTTTGATGGTGTAAGGGGTTCTATTTTGAATGAGGACTTCAGGAGGAAAGCTAGTGGAGAGGGCAGTGGTTCAGCCAATGTGGCTAGAGGAAGAACAGAAAAGAAAAGTGGAAATGTACAGAGGAACGGGAGCAAAAGCAAGGCAAGGCTGAAGTGACTTGTTATCAATGTGGTAGGAAAGGTCACAAGAAGCCTGATTGCAGATTCTATAAAGCTGAACTAGAAAGAAAGAAGAACACAGGTGACAGGAAGAAAAAGGACACCAAGAATGAAGCACATGATACCTCAAAGGACAAAGACAAAGAGAAGGCCAATGTGGCCTCTAGTGTCATCATTGAGGAGCTATCAGATGCAGAAGATATACTTTGTGCTACTATGGAAGCAGAGCATGCTGAAGTTATTGATCCTTCTATTAATATTCATGCACAAGATATGCAGATCACAAAGAGGGATTTGATTGATGCCTTGCTTACTGTGAATGATGCTTTGTCACAAACATGGATTGTAGATTCAGGTGCATCGTTTCATGTAACTCCTATTAAGGAGTGTTTCACTACCTTTCATGCAGGCAGCCATGGACATGTATATCTTGGAAATAACCATGCTTGTTCAATTGAAGGTATTGGCATAGTGCATCTCACAGTGGATGGTACCAATGAGCTGGTTTTGCATGATGTAAGGTATGTACCAAGCATCAAGAAAAGCTTATTGTCTGGTGGGCAAATGGATATGCATGGATATAGTACCCTCTTTGAGAAGGGGTCATGGAAGCTTATCAAAGGCTCTAGGCTGATTGTTAAAGGTACAAAGAAAGGGACTCTTCATTGCTTGCATGGTAAAGCCTTGCTGGGCAAGTTTATTGCTTTGGCTGAAATCCATTCACATATGGAATTATGGCATAAAAGGCTTGGTCACATGAGTCAAAAAGGCCTTGATAAACTATGTAATTTGGACAAGTTTGATGCTAAAGGCTCAAAACTTGATTTTTGTAATGAATGCCAATATGTTAAGCAAGTAAAGAATTCTTACTACTATGGTGTCTCTCGTAAGTCTAATGTGCTTGATCTTGTTCATTCTGATGTTTGTAGCATGCCCACAAAATCTATGGGGGGTGCTCTTTACTTTGTTTCTTTTGTAGATGATTACTCTAGGAAGCTTTGGGTATATTTGTTAAAATCTAAAGATGAAGCCTTTGCTGCATTTAAGAAATTTCATGCATTTGTGACCACTCAAACAGGTAGAAAGCTGAAATGCTTACGTACAGATAATGGGGGTGAGTTTACAAGTGCTGAATTCAATAGATTTTGTGAAAATCTTGGTATTAAGAGGGAGCTAACAGTCCCATACAGCCCCTCTTCCAATGGTGTGGCTGAAAGGTATAATAGGACTTTATGTGAGAGGGTGAGATGCATGCTGTCCAGAGCTAATCTCCCTCATGGATTTTGGGGAGAGGCTTTGAAAACTGCAGTTCATGTTTGCAATCGATCCCCTCATATGTCCTTAAAAGGTGGCATTCCAGAAGAGGTTTGGTCTTGCAAACCAGCTTCATATGACCACCTACGCATCTTTGGTTGCGATGCTTTTGTGCATATAAGGCCTGAGTTGAGAAGCAAAGTAGATGCAAAGTCCATGAAAGGAATCTTCATGGGTTATGGAGATGAAGGTGAAATGGGCTACAGGATTTGGCTACCTCAACTCAAGAAGGTAATACGCAGCCGAGATGTTGTTAAGGGATGTGCCCAAAAAGAGGGCATTGATTTCCAAGAAGTGTTCTCTCCAGTGGTGAAAATGACCACTGTACGTGTGTTGTTTGCTCTCACAGCTGCCTTGGATTTGGAATTATTCCAAATGGATGTTAAAACAGCCTTTTTGCATGGTGATTTAGATGAAGAGCTGTACATGAAACAGCCAGAAGGATATGCCATTCTTGGAAAAGAGCATCTGGTATGCAAACTGAAAAGGAGCTTGTATGGGCTGAAACAGGCCCCAAGACAATGGTATAAGAAGTTTGATGCATTTATGCTCAAACATGGGTTTAAAAGAAGCCATGCAGATCATTGTTTGTACACGAAAAAGGATGAAGATGGCAGCTCAATTATTCTTGTACTGTATGTAGATGATATCCTGCTGGCTGGGAAGAAAAAGAGCACTCTGAATGCTCTAAAACAGCAGCTGAACTCTGCATTCTCAATGAAAGACCTTGGGGAAGCTGAGCATATTCTTGGTATGCGTATAAAAAGGGATAGACAGCAGCATACTTTGCAGGTATCCCAAGAAAAGTACATTGAAAAAGTGCTGGACAGATTTAATGTGGCTGATGCTAAGCCTCTTGGAGTGCCATTGCAGCCACATGTTAAGCTTTCCAAGGATGACTGTCCCAAAAATGATGATGCAGCCAGTTACATGAAGAGTGTTCCATATGCATTAGCTTGTGGTTCACTTATGTATGCTATGGTTGCCACTCGGCCAGACATTGCTCATGCAGTGGGAGTTGTTAGCAGGTTCATGGCTAATCCTGGTAGAGCTCATTGGGAGGCAGTCAAATCTATCTTGAGATATTTGAAAGGGACCAAAAGTAAATGCTTATGTTATGGAAAGGGTCCATTGGAGTTAAAAGGATTTTGTGATTCAGACATGGTAGGTGATGTGGACACACGCAAGTCCACAAGTGGCTATGTATACATCCTTGCAGGTGGAGCTATTTCATGGTGCTCTAGACTTCAGAGGATAGTTGCACTATCTACTATAGAGGCTGAATATATTTCAGCCACAGAGGCTTCCAAAGAAGCCATTTGGTTAGCTCGGCTCTGCAGTGAGTTTGGGATTCTTGAAAAGGCACCTCTTCTTGGATGCGATAGCCAGAGTGCCATATGTTTGGCAAAGAATGCCATGTTTCATGCTCGCACAAAGCATATTGATGTGAGATATCACTTCATCAGGGAGGTGTTAGAGGATGGCCTGATCACTTTGATCAAGGTCAATACTTCACAGAATCCTGCAGATGCTCTCACGAAGTGTCTACCCAAGGCACAACATCAGCTATGTATACAGATGGTGGGAGTTACTTAGCTTAAAGGAGCCTCCTTGGTCCTTTAAGTGGGAGGTTGTTGGGGATAAAGGCCCCAAGGACTCTCCTTTTGTATATTTTGACCCTTCCATGTGAAAGCTCTCTTCGAGAGCTTTCCAGATATATTTTTGTTGTATTTTTTGGACCCCAAATTGGGGAGTTATAGGCATTTACATTATTTTTATGACTTTTGGTCATTGGCCATGTGTGAACATGCCCAAATGACCTAAAAGTCACTTATCAATAAGACTTGGTCCCAAATCTCTCATAACTTGATTGGGACTTCTTCAACTTCAGCTTCTCCATCTTCTTCTCCAAATTTCTGCGCAGGTTTCTCTCTCTACTTTCTCTCTCCTCACGCAGCAGCCCACTCCCTTGGTGTTTGGAGCAACCGAGCACACCACGACGTAGCTCTCCGCGGCCTCTTTCATATAGATGGTAGGAATTACATAGTTTAAAGGATCCTCCTTGGCCCCATAAATGGGGGGTTGTTGGGAATAAAGACCCGAAGGAGCCTCCTGTTGTATGATATCTACACTTTCATTTGATAACTCTCCTCAAGAGCTACACATACATATTTTTGCTTGTTTTTTTTGGCCCCATTTATAAGGGCCTTAAAGACAATTTTATTCTTTTATGATTTTTGTTCATCAGTGGACATGTGTGAACATATCCAAGTGACTTAAAAGATCACTTATGATAAAACTGTCCCTCTCATCTCATATCAAGAAGACATTCTACAAAGCCTCCCTCCCCCCCTCCCCCGCCTCCAGAAGGTTCAGTGTTCCCTTGCTGCTTGGACTTCTGGAGCACCCAAGGGCATCAAGTTTTCCATGCTGTTTCACGATGGTCGTTTATTAGAAAGGACTTAGTCATGGAATCCTTCATGCGTTTCATCTTAGGTAGGTTGCAAGTTGAGTAAGCTCTTTTTCTCTACTTTTGCTCTTGGCCACCTTTTCAAATCGGTATCATTATGCTGCAATAAATCTTTGGGATACAATTGCTGTGAAAGAAAGTCATTTTGTGCATAGAAACTGTGAAGCAAGATTCAACCATTTGGATAATTTACATCATAACAAGTTTCTTTAAGTAGGCATTGAACTAGAAAGTGCATGCTAAGGTCTGAACTTCGCTTACTTCCTCAATTCAAGTGGAAGAACACACTTTTGGAAGATTTCATGATTTTTGATGCAACATTTGTTCACAACGTCCGAACCCGCGTAGCCTAGTGGCTGACGCTTTGAGTCTGTGGGAGGAAGTCCTGAGTTCAAATGGTGGCTGGACATGCTCATGAGATCCCCAGGATGGGTGCGTATGAGGTTGAGTGTGTGCGTCTTTCCAATTCATTGTACTCTCAAAAAAAAAGAATTTGTTCACAACAAAATTGTCCATTTAGATTTGGGCAAAAACATTCATCTTGCACATTTTATATGATTGTTATTTTAGGGTTTTGTCAATATGGGGTTGCTCAGATATTCTTGTTGTGTAATATAGTGTACTGTTACAAATAGTACAAATTCTGTGCTGGATGTAAAAGTGATCTTGTTGGAACTTCGTATGGAAATAATTTAGATTCTTCTAAAAATTTTACAATATTCAGATTTTGGTTATGCAGACATAAGCACCTATGTTCATCACTTTTACGAAGTGCTTTCTCACTTTTTTCTTAAAAATGAGACTGTCAAATGCCATTGGCTCTTGTAGCATGAAATACTCTAGTAATTAAGAAATATAAAGGTATAAACTCTATTTAGGAGTATAGATATACGACTGCTTACATGTCTTTATTTGGAGGCATTTGTTCTTTTTAGGTGTGAAATGGGGAGAAAAATTCAATGTCACGAAATTGATAAAAAGGGTCCTCAAAGGACATGGACATGAATGTGTAAAAACATTGGAATCTGGCAACCTCAAAATAAGAAGGTTATATTTAGTTGGGATGCTGTATCTAATGAAGCAAAGCCATTTAAAAATAATGTTGCCTTCCACGGTGTAATTTAAAATGCCAAAAAATGACAAATGAGTGAGTGGTGATTGAGCTAGGAGATGGTAGACAGCCATTGCATGTTCCTAAAGTGATGAACTCTCTCTCTCTCTCTCTCTCTCTCTCTCTCTCTCTCTCTCTCTCTCTCTCTCTCTCTCTCTCTCTCTCTCTCATATAAACCCCCCCCCCCCCCCCCCCCCCCCCCCCCCCCCCCCCCCCCCCCCCCCCCCCCCCCAAAAAAAAAAAAAAAAACCAAACCAAACAAAACCCCCTCTCCCGGGCACACACACCACACACTTGTTAGAACCAAGAACTGAAACCTCTGAATGAGGTGGTGAAAGCAAGAGTAATGTAATAAATAAAGCAGGAGCATGTAGGACATGGCAAGAGAAAGGAGATGCTTGTCTTTATAAAATCATATCACTTCGCTTAGGATGCAAGTGATATGCTTGTTTTAGTAAATTATTTTTAAGCCTAACAGCACATTTCTGGCATAATCAAATTAGGAGAACCACAAGTTTTTTGTTTCTATCAAAGGAAACACTGGTTTCTTGTGAAATATGCAATCTCTCTCTCCATTAGAGTGTGTGTCTATGAATATCTCAAGAGTATGTGTATTAATGCTTGATTTTACAGTCTTTATCCATTAGTCATGACGTCAGTGGGGATATCTCATTATTCAGATATAGTGTTTGGACTTGTGGTTCTCATTCTTGTAATTTAGCTACGATGCATACATGTTTGTACCTCTGTGCAACTGTGCTCTAATGCATCTATTCATTTTTTGTTCTTGCTTTACAGATGAGAGAAGAAACATTATGGAAGCAAATTGAGGCCTTATTCAAAGAAGCCGATACGTTAGCAACTGAGTTGGAATCCTTCCGTATGCTATTTATGCAGGAGCAGTTTGCTGCTCCATCTCGTATAGAAAGTTTACGAGGAGCAGTTAAGCAGCAGAATGAGAATGAGAGGGTTTTGCAGCGGAAGTATGAAAACCTGCTTGTTGAACGAGAGAATTGGAGGAAGTTAATACAAGAACATGACGTAGAAGTTGCCCGAGCAGCAGCGGAGGCTGAGGCTGCAGCCCGAGCAGCAGCGGAGGCGGAGGCTGTAGCCCAAGCAGCAGCAGAGGCGGAGGCTGCAGCCCGAGCAGAAGCCGAGGCGGAGGCTGCGGCAAGGGCAGCAGTGGAGGCCGAGGCTGCAGTGCGGGCAGCAGCGGAGGCCGAGGCGGCGGCACGAGTGGCGGCAGAGGCCGAGGCGGCGGTGCGAGCGGAAGCAGAGGCTGAAGCTGCTGCGCGAGCGACAGCAGAGGTCGAGGCTGCTGCACGAGCGGCAGCAGAGGCCGAGGCTGCTGCACGAGCAGCAGCAGAGGCCGAGGCTGCTGCACGAGCAGCAGCAGAGGCCGAGGCTGCTGCTCGAGCAGTAGCAGATGCAGAGGCTGTGGGTCAAATAACAGTAGATGCTGAGGCTATAGCATGTGGAGCAGGAGGGGTCCAGGCTGCTGCACCCACAGTGTCAGTGGCAGATGCTGTGGCAAAAACAGCAGCAGAGATTGGGGCTGTGGTAGAAGCACCCACAGAGGCACAGTTTCCTGGAGAGGGAGGAGCAGAGGCTATGGGGCAAGCATCAGAAGAGGCTGAGGCTGTAACTATGATATGGGCAGCAGAAACTGAGACTGAGGCTGTTGAGCAAGCAGCAGCAGCAACAAATGCTGAGGGTATAGCACCAGGAGCAGGAGAGGCTGAGCTTGCAGGACAAATAGGAGAGGTGGGTAGTGTAGCACAATCAGCAACCTGGGCTGATGTTACAGTCAGAACACATGCAGGTGTAGATTTTGCAGTCCAAACTGCTGAAGAGGCCATTGTTGCAATTCAAGCAGAGGCAGAGGTCAATGCCACAAGATCAGCATCAGCAGAGGTTGATTCTGCAATTAGAGGGACAGCAGAGGCTGGCATAAGGGTTCATCAAGCAGTGGTAGAGGTTGATACTCTTACGAATGCAGCAGGCATGGTTACCTCGTACATGGCAGAATGTGGGACTTTTCCTACGTCTGAGGTTGATTCTGAAACACATGCACTGGTCGGTTCGCACATTGAAATAGAGATTGTGGATAAAGATGTATTATCTGTTAAAAACGGGGCAGAAGTTGCCCAAGCAGGGGTAAATCGTATGGGAGAAGTGCATGCAATGGAACAGGCTGATGATCTGGCATGTGAAACAAGAAGAAATGGTTCAGCTTCAAATGCAGGTTATATGGCTGATTCTGTGGAAGTAACAGCAGGAGCTGAGTCCTTTCTGCAATCAACTGAAATGGAAGTTGAAACTGTTGCTGATTGTTCTGAAGCTGCAAAGAACTCTGATGTTGCAGCAGACTCTAATGAAATGCCACATCGAGGCGAATTGGGATCTGTTTCATACAGGAATGTACAGGTTGGGTCGATACTGATTCCTGCTGAGACTGATGATCCAACACAGGCAGTTGCTGGTGTGCATGTCGATGCCACTGTCTCTGCTGAAGGTAAACATGATTCTCTTTCAATCACTGCAACAGAGGCAGACAGTTGTGCAGCTCAGGTCGATAAAAATATGTCATTACTTGACACAGCAAAAGCCATGGAGCTTGAGGGTACTGAACAGCCATTGGCTGGTGCTGCTGAATTGGAGCACATTAAGGAAGTAAGCTGTGCAGGTATGGTGATAGACACAACCAGTCAAGGTGACACAGTGAATCAAGTTGATGCTGATGCTTAGATATGAAGCTGGGAAGCCAGCCATGAAATGTTGCTTATTTTAGTTCTTCTGGAAAGTGAGCCATGGAATTATGCTTGTCTGGATCCATCGGAATCATCTCCATCAGCATAAAATCTAGTTCAATGATTTACATATGCCAGTGTTATTGTGAAGATGATAACAAATAGAAACATCCTTGGACCTTGATTTAGCTCAACCATTTCAAGCTACTTTGTATGTGCCATTCCATCAGTATGCAAGTTTGGTTGCTGATGTAGTGACAAACAACATGGCTCCACTTTTAATAGGAATTGGATCACATTGAGCTTATTTGTGATTATTGCATGGATGCATACATAAATGATCAAATTTCTGTATTGAGAAGAAGAGATTCTGTGTGCGTTGCCTTCATGTATGTTTATGGATACATTGATCCTAATGTGAAACACTGCTGCCAATTCACTGAAAAAAACACTGTATACAGTAAGTTTACTAACATGTTGTAACAGCAGTTGTTAGCATCAATGCAAGAAGCTAGTTGAATATCCTGTTTCTTCTACAGATGCCAGAGCTCTACCAGCTGTTGGTTCTCAACAGCGGTTGAAGTTTTTCTCCTTGACATACTAATCTCTACAAATCATCATGGTGTGAATTCTATGTTTGGTCAAGTGTTTGCTTCCTACGCTAAAACGTTTTATTGCACTGAAGGTTAGATGGTACTTATATTTAATTAACCATTCTCAGTATCAGTAAAATTTAGTAATAGAATAACATGTTCATATCAAAGAGACAGAAACAAGAAAAAATGTCAATGCATTGCTCTTTTGTTTGTTTCTGGAAAAGAGGAGTCTCCACAAAAGAGACCAAGTTAGTTTTTAGTGATTGCCAGCTGCAATGCACCAAATTGTAGATCACGTGCTACAATATGTTATGCCTAAAAAATCAAATTTGTTCTGTTAATTTTGACTGCTGTTATTTGTATTCATTAATGTAGGATACAGGATGGTTTGGACAAGTGGGATTTGTACTAATGTCGGGGCATTGGATTGACATTCTGTTGTGTATGTTTGTCCAGATATTTAGATTTAAGGAGTTTACTTGGTATTGTGCATTTTCTTGCATTAGAGCTACCTGAGATCCATCTTTTTCACTCTGTTGTGCTTTTTAGAGCAGTTCTACTGTGAGAGTTTGTGTATTTTTTCTGAATGTGACACATTGTTACATGAATGATGAAGCTATTAGTTTAATTCCAATATGGTCTCTATGGTATTTTTTAATTGTTCGTATTTTTCATTTTCTGTGTTTTTGAATCTACTTGCAAGTTGCATCCAACATGTGTCATGGCCTTAAAGGCAAAACTCCCCTGATCTCCTGTGTTGGATTCTTTAAAAACCAAAATTTGTTACTGATGGTGTTTTTTGATCCTCATGTGATTGAGGCATGGATTATGGATTTGTTCAATTATCAGGGTTCACTTTGCAATTTAGTCCCTCATAATCTATTTGTTGTGTTTTCTTATTTCATGATGACTTTGAGTTCTACGAGCTCTACATTGTTATACTCATGTCTCATTTTTGTGATTCTCTTACTGGATGTTGTAAAATTGATTCATTATATCACAAAAATGGATTATAGAGGTAAGAACCATGTCTGAATCCATTGTAGAAGATTTGGAATTCCTGAAATCTTGGAAGTAATACTGAGTTGGAGGTGCTTAGGTCCTAACATTTGGTTATGGCTTCAAACTCCTGGTGATTCCCTTTGTGTCAGTTCTGAAATTATATTGTCCCCCACATAAAAGCTGTTAGGTTTAAAGTGCTTTTTAATTGTCTTTCTATATCGTGGAAAACACATTACTTTCTCTCTGTTTTGGTTGAAAGAGATCAGTTACTCCTCTATTTTTGTTTGTGTACCTTGGGAAACCATGAAGATGTTGACTAAGGCTTATCTTTGATGTGGCTGTTCTGGTTCCCTGTATGAGCAAACACATGTGACCCGTTGGATGCCATACAACTCAATTCCTTTACAATCGGAATCAAGACTATGCTTACCAATTTTTGTAGCGATATGAGACAATGAGCACGGGTAGCTGATGACATGTCTTAGGAAGGAGCAACATGTTTTGATACCAATTTAGTCTTTAAGGTTATGGTGATATATTTAAGCTGGGAAAAAACCTTCTAACGAGGGAAAAAGTTCTCATTCCTAAGTGTGTTTATACACATCACCACTGAAATATAGAAATAAAGAGGTTAGTCTTTTCTACATCTGTAGGTTTGATGGTCTTAAAGTAGTGTTCTCGTGGTTGATCTTGGACCACCTCAGTTTTTTCTTGTTCATCGTTGCAAAGAGATCATTATGAGAAAAATTTCCAAGTTATTAGGTATGCCCAATGGGATTCTACATTTTCATGGTCTAACAATGGGTTTGGGTGCTTAGCAAGCTTGATACCAAATTACAATATTGGAAAGGTATGCAAATCAATGTTAGTGGTGTGGCTATGGTGGGGAATGCATTTCTTAGTCTTTGCACCACCTACCTCCTCTCTTGCTAGAGCCCATTGATAAAGAGCTTAACAAGATAGAGTCGACATGAAGGAGTTTCTTGTGGAGTGAGCACCATCCCCAAGATAAGATGGGATGTCTATTGCCTCCCAAAGGATAAGGATAATTTAGGGACCCTCAAAAGGTGCATTGTCTTCTCAACTTCGACGAAAATTCTGTTGCCAACATAAGACAAAGAATTCCAACCCATTGTTGGGGTGTGTCCTAAAAGAAAAGAAGAAATTCTTAGAGGCAAGCAGTTGTGATGCAAAGGATTTTGCTATTGGAAGTAGCTCGACAATAATGAAACAAACTAGTGCATTAGATAAGAGGACATCGATAGTAGTCATACATTACAGTATGGAGATTGGTGCCTAATCAAAAGAAAAATTGAGGAGGCATGTTAGGAAGATATGAGAATGCTGTAGAATCATTTTCATCCCCACACAAGAGGCCTTTTGTAAAGGAATCATTAGGGGAAAAAATGAACCATGCATGGGCCTTTTAGATTAAGAGCTGATTAGTGATGGACCAACGAGAAGAGGGTGGTGGCCACAGTCTATTCCCTTAATCACCTAGACTAGGCATAGCTTCCGGTGTTTCTTTGAGGGTCAAAGGTGGTATGAATGACTAAAAACCACAAGTTCCTCGCCAAAAGTGGTTTGATAGGCCTAGTCTTTGGATCATAGCCATTGGATGAACTCAAGGATCTAATGGTGCATGTTAAAAGTCAAGAAAAAACTCGGCATACAATTTGGTCCCTTAGATGTGGTAGAGATCTAATGGTCTAGCTTGAAAATATCGAGAAATTGCACCTTTTTATCTCCATCGTTGGATGAAATTAAAAGAGAATGGTTGGGATTCATAGAGCTTGAATTCGGGGTCTCTTTGAATTGCATCCATTGGATCACTTCATGATCTAATGGCTATGAATCTTTATGCTTGAGAGGATCCCAAGACGAATTCACAGCCCTTGGATGGTTGGTCCATCCGACGGAAGAGATTTGGCTCCGCCACGGAACTGCGCTTCCTATTTTGTCCTCTTTTGCCAGCCCACACAATCTCTCACTTCATTTAATGCTTAAAATTTTGTCTTTTTGTCACAGGTACACTCTTCTCAATGTCCATGAGCATTTCATGCAATGAACAATAATACCCACGACTTTTCACTCCTAAGGAGAAGTTTTGTCTTCTTTTGACAGACACACTATAACAAATCGTAGCCATTCGTGTGTGATTATCCAAGGGATATTATTGCCCACGACTTCATTCAAATTGAGCACATTTCTTAGAGCAAATATTTTATTGCAAAACCACTAGTGGTTTTTTCATGGCTGTAACCCCTCTTTTGTTAGTTTTAATCCCTAAAAATTAGGGATCCTTACAAGGCCATGTAGGGTTCACTTTTTCCCCTAATGTGATGAGAAGTTTGAAATCCCCAGATTCAATAAAAAGAATGACATCATCGTAAAGACAGTGGACCTTACTTAGGTGGGAGTTAAAAGTGTTAGGTCTTTGTGCATCCACTAATTGAGATGAAGAAGGATGTTCTTCTTTGAAAAATTCTACACAGACATCACACATCCCTTTTATGCATGTCCAAAGAGTCAAAAGGTTTCACACTTTGTTCAAAGGATTATCAAACTGCACACCAAAATCTCTTGGCAACAAGATATCTTGGGAAAAGTGATACCTTGTGCTATGAAGGTGTTGAATGCTATGAAAGGAGAACCGCTTTAGAAGATATGGATGGTGCGTGATTAGCTTTGGCAACTATCCCAATGACTTTTTCATTGATAGATCCCTCATCCCTTAGGCAATGCAATATAGATCTACAAAACGTCCCCCATTTAAACATTCGATGATCTTTGCTATCCAAGCAGATAAGATAAAAAAGAAATGGCACCCCCACAAAGTGGATGACAGGTTCATTAACCTACTACCACATATCTTGCATAGATGTACTTTGTTGTAACTTGTAAATTCAATAGGATAAAAGAAAAGTTTGATTACCTATTCTAGAGAACAAATCCAACACCCAATCATCATCATTGTTAAAGAGCTTTATGAGCCTCATGATTAGTTTTTGTGGCTTTTGATAGGGGTTCAAAAGAGTCTTATCCTCGGCTGCATGTCTTAGCTTCGTTGTGACAACAAGATACATGAGAATGTTTGGAAGCCCACATGCTCCCATACATGCATTTTATTAACCTCCTCCTAATTGCCAACTGTCGAGCACTCAATTGCACTCGAAAAATGGTGTCCAAGCATGCGTTTAATGTTTACCTTGACCCTATATGTTCAATGCTCAAAGCTTAGAACTATTCTATTAAGAGATAATAAATAATGCCAAGAGATACATACCACGTTAAACACCCAACAACATGACACTTAGACTTCAAAGCTATTGACACACAGAAGGACTGATCTCTACTATGGAAGATCACAATCCTTCGCAGAGGGGAGAGTGTGAGATCGATAAAATCCTTTGAAAATCTTCATGATCAATGGATGCTTAAAAAGCTCCTCATCATTAACAGAGCCACTCATTCTAAAGCCATAGGGAATTCTGCTATTAAAAGAGCATAATTTTTTCTTGTAACTATCTTATAAATGTTATTTACATCCTCACAAATACTATAGTACAAAGTGCGGAGGGGGTTGCTTGGATTAGAAAATGTTTTGAGTCTGGAAGCATCCTCATAAAAAACAATCTCCTTGGCTTTAATCTGTGACTTTTCATGCCTTGCCCTCTGTATGTGAGCAAGAAATACAATAGGGAAATCCTTGATGGCCTTACCAAGCTTCCTATTCCTTGGAGGCTTCTGCAAATGAAATCCAAAACTCAGACTTTTGATGATGTTGAATAACAAGCACTGATATGCCATCAATATCCACCGAAATCGATTCTCGACATTGACTTTTAGTCTCTAACCGCAAGTTGATGTAAGGCATCGACTTTGTGGTTCTATAACAGAAACAAATGGTCTTACCAAATCTCTAAATAGAATGAAATATTCCGATAGTTCCTTGTAAGAGGAGGTTGGGGGATACTCTGCCTAGACGTCCTCCCATGAGGAGCACCCAACTTCCCTCATCATGACTTCCTGTATATTCATATGTAGTTTATGACTGTAATAAAGGTAAATGTTAGCCAAGAGGAACTCCAAATATATTGCATAAACATGGGAGTGAGGATACCTACTTCTTAATTCAAGGACCATTTCTTCAAGGCTGAGTTCCTTTGAAATTACCCTTGAGAGCGTAGAGAAAATAAGAGCCTCATCTTTGATACCCTATAGAGCCCCCGAGCGTTTAAGCTTCATGTCCTCTGCAAACTTCTCAATGGACAAGTCCCCCTATTGAACTTGCTCTTCACATCCACTTGAGGATCAATTTTTTTTTTCTTTGTTTTTTCCCCTCCACCTCTTTGTTCTCCCACATAGTAAATATTCTATCTTGAAGCTCCTAGACTTCTCCTGTCCTAAATGCCAATTGGAACCACAGGTCAAACTTTATGGGCGCATCAGATTTTGGAATTTCACCGAATGCTATTCCGACCTCATTTAGGCATTGCCTTTTGATGTTTGATGTAACCTCCCTCCATGCTCACAAAGAGCATCAACATACTCATGGTGGAAGAAATGTATCCTCTTAATAGAGGACACCTTCTACCTATAATCATTGTCGTTATTATGATCCCAAGTGAGAAGCTTGGCTTCATGTGTTGTCAAACTGACATATATTTTGCACTTTGCATACATGAAGAAGTACATTGTTGGATGCTCCTTGACGAGCTATCTTTGGACTTCTACAAAGTGTGATCCTCCTATCACATAATACATATAATCCTCAACACCATCCTTGTTAAAGTCTTTTATTCTTTTGCACTGCTTTGAGTCGATGATTACTAGAAAAGGAACAACAATTGCATGATGATTTATCTTCATTTTCTTCGTAAAATTCTGAACATGAAGATTTGGGGCTCTCGTATCTCGAGATGTTGCCTTCCTGTCGATGGCTCGATAGGTGTCCTGTGAATAATGTTAATTGGTAGATGGAAAATTTGCCCTCTCTTTACAATTTTATTTCTCATGATCTCCTCCCTCATCTTATTCTGATCTGTCACCAATATTCCAGATGCAAGCTCACCACCAGGTGCAATGTTCTCATCATTCTAATCAAAGCTTTGTGATGTCTCATCTGTATTTGTGTGTTTAGCTCGTTTCTTATATGGCCTTTTTTGTATAGACTGCTTCCTTTTTGATTTTATTGGTGTGGTTTTCTCCTTCTGTTCTAGCAAAATGTTTCCTTGAATCCAGGGCATAAGATCCACTGAATATTAGCAAGTCTCAGCAGAGAACAACACTATGGGCAAAACATATCCATCTTGTAGATGGCACTTCTCAAACCTTTTGTTGTCTCAGGAAGAAAAAATAGATCATCAGAGTCCTCATCCTCATATTCCAGTATGTACATAAGCCCATATTAGAACTCCTGAGTGGTGAACTGGTGATTTGTCGCCTACCACAGGCACCTGTAAAGAAGAGAAGCAAGGAATTCTTCTCTTCAATATATTGCAAGTGCCACTCAAGCCCCATCAAATCTGTGACAGGAACATCTTTTCTCAAGCTAGGCTCACTTGGCTTAGCAATACTATGGCCAATGCATGAGGGACCACGTGGATTGTTGGCTCTTTCAGATGCTTCTTGCCTTGTAGTCCTTTTCGACCACTCACCCCATGCAACAACGACCTCTTTCAAACCCTCCCTTGTGGTCGATTCAACTTTAAGTTTCCTGGCAGAATTCTCATCCATCTTCTTAGATTCCCTACACCAACAAGGATTCTAAGGATCAAGTTAGAATGCTGACACACTCTGGTTGATGCCCGACATCAACCTTATTGAAAATGATTAGGATATATTCTAGTGCCAATTCGATGTCAGACATTCGCTGTAACAAAAGGTCGATGTCTATCATCAACTTCTAACATAAAGTCGATGACCGACATCAAGTTTATGTCTTATGTTGATGTGAGGCATTGACTTGAGCCTAATAACTAACCCATGCATCGACTTATTACCTATTTACCATATACTTTTTCATGCCTTCTGAAGAATAAGAAATATCTCAAAAGATGATGCTAAGGATCCACTTTTAGCTATAATTCGATGCCTGACTTTGACTTTAGTTACAATTCGATGCTTGACATTGAATTGTATCACAAATTTGATGCCTCTTGTTGAATTTATGCTACATGTCAATGCTCGGCATCAACTTTATGCTACATCTTGATGAGGTGCATTGACTTGTAACTAAAATGTATGGTTGGCACTTTAAAACTATGGTACTTCTTCCTATTTTTCATTTCTTCTTACTTTTCACAAGGCACTTTAAAACTATGGTAATGAGGAATGATGTTAAAAAATGAATGCTAAATTTCTTATTTCAAAATAGAATCTTCTTTTTTAGGGAAAATAGTAATACGTTTGATCTTTCTTGCTTACTACTTTTTTCTCCATTGCTTGTTCTCCCCGAATTTCAAGCTACTTTTGTGCTCTTGCTCTGTTGGCTTTGTATGTGGTCTCCAAGTGCTTTCTCTATTTATACACATTTTTCTTTTCTTAACTAGATGTAACTGGATGGAACTATTTGCAACCAAATTGAACTGGGGTGTAGTATTGCCCAATCAAATGTAACTAAGTACCCATTTTTAGGTAACTATACTAGATTCAAAAGTACTAATCTAGTCTTTCTAACCATCTTGTGAATGTAAGCCTTTTTCTCTTACCAAACTGAATGTGAAAACTAATAGGTTATGCTTAACTAAATAATGTACCAATATTTATGCTTTCTTCCCTACTTGCAAGATAACCCTAATCTTATATTGCATGTATAAATTTTTCCTCTCTTTATCTTATTTCGATTCTCTGAAATTAAGCTGATGTTGTAGCAAGAGAGAGATATATCATCATCAAATGATCTTAACCATCATCATCAACTGCTTCCCTTGAGAAGTATACATGCATAAGTTACTTCTTCTTGTTTTACCAGATATAGTTTGTAGATATTTCAAGCATTTCATTAGATATGCAAAATCATATGCACAATGACACATCATATTTGATTAGGCCATTTGATTTGTGAATAGGTGGAAGCCAAAATCATATGATTGAGGTGTTTCATGTGATTAAGTTATTTGATTTGTGGATAGATGACAGTCAAAATCATATGCACAATGAAATATCATTGTCAAGATCATATAGTGGAGTCAAAGGGCATATCCATTGTCATTATCCATTGGTTATAGCTATTTAAATATCACTTTCATTGTTATGTAGCACGATCCATTCCTTTCTTGAATCATAATTGCATAGATTTGTCAGATCATTTGATCCATTTCTTTGTTGAATATTATGAGGAAATGGGTCACCATTTCTCTTTCTCAATCAAGATGAGCTCTCTATTCTCTATTGATGCCTGGGAGTCCAATTCATTGTTTTCTATTTATCCTCTCTTATCAGAAAGCAAACATCTTGGAAGAAATGTCCATAGCATAGTGAATGATTCTACAGTCTCCATTGAATCCTTTAAACTATCTTAGTGCAACAATGTGTATAATAATTCGATAAATTTTGATCATCTACCAATTGAATCTCATCTCTCTATGGATTCAAGTGCAACTGAAACAAATGATGTCAATGATCGGGAGGCTAGGCCCATCACATTTAAAAGAAAGCCTCATCAAGTAAGTAAAACATGATTTCAATTCTTGACTTCAGATAGATAAGTTGCTTTAGAGATTGTGTGAAGCATTGTTGTACATTAAAATGTTTGTACAATTGACTAGGAATGAAGAAACTGAAACAACTAAGAGAGAAATTCTTAAATTTAGATAATGAGAGACAAGATATATATCTTGGTGCTCACATGCCAATGATTGAGGATAATATTTCAATATCACCTATTTCATTTGAATATTACTTTAACCAAGGGATCCGATGTTGTAGGGTTGCACTTAAAATTGCAATGAGCTTGGGGAATTGGATACTTCATAAGGTTCAACAAAAACTTATCAGTGGAGATATCATCTTTGAAACTTGTAGAATTGCAAACGAAGGATCTATTGATAATTATGCAATGAGTTGCATGATGAAATATTTTAGTTCGCATTGTGGAGTTATGCCTACTACTAGAAGGTTACACTTGTGAGACAATTTTACATGTCAAGAAGTAGTTCGGGCCTATAGAGAAGAGATGTTCAATAGAAATGAGAAGTTTGTGCAGTATTTCCATTTTACTAGATTGCACAAAGAAAGAGGGCAATTCATCATCGAGGTAAAGCATTCAGAGATACCGAGAGTGTTCTATGTGTTTGTTGATTGATGGTATGTATCAAAAGAAGACATGCTTGCCTCATTTCTCATGCCTTCCCAAGGATATTGGGGATGAAGTCCTTGTGCAAATGCATTTGGTAGGTGCATTGTTTTACAATGGAAATGTAATTTCTAAGGTTTTGGTGACCTAACCCAATGTGCATAATGATCCAAATCTCACTGTGATTGTGATTCATATAATTTTGCAATCATGGGAGCATCATCTACCACCAATTTTGTATTTGCAACTTGATAAAACTATGAGAAAGAAGAATTCTATAGTCTTTGGATATTTATCCTCGCTTATTGATAAATAAGTATTTCAAAAAGTTAAGGTCAATTTTCTATTGGTTGGGCATGCTCATGATCACATCGATCAAATGTTACGTACATTTTGTAGGAGCTAGCACATCATATGATTTCATTCTTCCATCATTGGCCATTTTAATTTTAGAAGCTTATACTCCAAAGCCTGAAAGTTCATCATCTTACATAGATTTATAAATTCAAGGACTTTTGCTTAGTAGGTGCTAATAGTACAAATAAAGCTTTGGAAACATTGAACAATATTAGTTTCAACTATGTATTTCTGATGAGGAAGATTGATGAAACAACTCTTTTAGTTGCAAATATTTTTTTATCTTCAGATGGATGGGAGCCTAAGGATGGATGCAAATTTTTATTGTATATGCCTAATTTGGTAGCCATTCATGGTGCAAAGCAATCTCCATGTGAAAATAAAAGCATTACAATAGAATCTGAAGACATGCTTGAGCAAAGTAAAAGGTGGATGCAAACACATGGAAAAAAAGAGACAGATTGAGGGTGTAAAAAAATATGTAGGCAATGAACATATATCTTAGTGGCATGATTTTTTAATGCATCAAGAATAGATAATAAAGAATAACATTACATGATATTGGCCACTTGACATTCCATACACATGGAGTTTAGGACACATGTAAATGTGGAGAAAGTATGTAATGCACATCCACTTCAAAGCTTAATAGACCCACCACAGAAAAATATTTGTGTTTATTCAAGGATGACAAAACAAGCAGAAGAAAAATGGCATGGAAATTTGAAGGAGGTAAATGTTGGCATGCTTATTACAATCCTTCATGAGGGTGATGACTTCTAAACCATTTCGGATTGCAAAAGTTGTAGATGTCACTAAGGATACATACCAAGATAGAATGAATTCTTTGACAATCTATTGGTACTATAAGTACACTTTAGAAATGGTGTGTGATTCTAGGAAATGAGTGGGTTTAAAAAGGAAAGAATTTTAAGATTACATCTACCATTAAAATAGATGAGGTAGATATTCTTGTTTACGATTTTGTCTTAAATAAAGGAACACACTTGACAAAACAACAATCAATACCATAAAGCAAAAACTTTCAAATTTACGTGATATAGGTGATCAGAGGAAAACAAGACGTTCCATTCTTGATCTTGCTGAAAATGCTATAGTCTTGGATGAAGATAAATCTCTTGTTTTTACGGAAGAGGAGGAAGAGAGTTCACAAAGATCGAAAAGTGAAACAGATGTATCAAATGAAGGGGCATAGAGGTAGATTAAGAAAGTTATGACCTCTAGGGAAAATCTCTTACAATTTCTATTGCTTTACAAATGTTATTGCATAGTTCATGTGATTGAGCCACGTTTCGTAATATAACTGAATCCAAATGCAAGTTCTCACTCACAAATATGTTGATTTGGTTTCATCTATATGCTCTTTTTAATGTGTTTAAGCTTTTTCATATATATAATTTCTAGAAGAGGATG
>CM035429.1:54629372-54639372 GCA_020310875.1 Ceratopteris richardii
AGCTCCAACTCCATCTTCTGAGTGTCTCCTACCATCACCTCCTACAGTGGTATCAGAGCAAAACAAATAAGGTAATCATGGGTGATGGTTTCCCTTCTTTTATTGACAAGTTAGATAGGAACAATTACCAAGCATGGTCTCTGAGAATGAAGACCTATCTACAAGGAAGAAGTCTGTTTGGATTCATATCAGGAGATGAAGAGCTACCTACATTCAAAGCTAGAGGTCTACCCACCAAGGATGAGCAAGAGAGACTAAATCAATGGTGTGCAAAAGATGCCTTGGCAAGGTCATACCTTCTAAACTCTATCTCTGATTTCCTTTTACCACATATAAGGAATTGTAAGACTTCCCAAGAGACTTGGGAAACCTTGTCCAATTATTTCTCTTCCAACACAAGGGCTAGGAAGAATCAACTCTGGATAGAGTTTACAACCATGAGGAAGCAGCCCAAGCAATCAGTCTCAGAGTATGTGACAAAGATCAAAGATGTGGCAGACCAACTAGCAAGCATTGGAGAAGAAATTGAAGAGGAGCAAATAGTCAGGCAAGTGACAAATGGACTCAAGGCAGATGACAAGTGGGAGAGTTTCACCACTGCAATGGACTTATACATGGATATGCATACCCCTGATCTTACAACTCTTATGGGCCAACTCTTCACACATGAAGCCAAGTTTACAAAATCAGGAGAATCAAAAGGTAACAATTCCTCTGCTCTTTATACTGATAAGAAGTCCAAGGATAAGGGTAAAGGTAAAAAGCTTGATGAAGAAGGATCCACCTCTCAAGCAAACTTTGCAGGGAGAGGTAGATCTTCAAGAGGAAGAGGCAGAGGAGGTAAGTCAGGTAGAGGGAGACCCTACAACTCATCACCTTGCAATATATGTGGTTTGTCTAACCATACTACAGATGAGTGCTACAAAAACTACAAGAATCAAAGAGGAAGAGGTTACCAAAGAGGAGGCTACTCTCAAGGAAGAGGCAGATTCAATCAACATCACCAAGGCTACAATGGATACAACAACCAATACAACAACAACTACAATCACAACAACAATGGTGGATACAGAAATAGAAGGGATTACAATAATTACACAGAGGAGCAAGATGACTCCTTACTGATTATGAACATGACCTCCAAGGAAAGTACAAATGATGACAACTTATTTTATATTGATTCAGGTTGCTCTAACCATGTAGCTGGAAATGTTGCATTGCTCTCTGATTTGGAAGAACCTAAAGGAAAGCATCAGGTACAAACAGGTGATGACACTAAACACTCTGTTATAAAAGTTGGTAATGTGAAGACATGTGATGGCAAACAGAATCTTCTGAGTAGAGTACTCTATGTACCTACAATCACCAAAAATCTTATGAGTGTTGGTCAGATTGTAGAAAAGGGATTGCAGGTCAGATTCACACAACATGGAGTTTATGTGGAGGACCCAAAGAATAGTTTCAAGAGGATAGCAAAGGGAGAAAAATCAGGTAGGTTATTTACCTTTGAACTTGAAGATACAAAAAATATTGCTTTGTTCAACTACAAGGATCAAACCTTATCAGAATTAGAGATTTGGCACAAAAGACTTGGACACATAGGTGAGAGAACCATCAAGCAAATGTGCAGGGATCAATGTGTGCTTGGGATACCTAATGTATCCAAGCAACACATGATATATAAGTGTGAAGCATGTCAATTTGGTAAGTCACACAGGTTGCCTTATTCAAAGAGAGGATTCATGCACCAAGACTATCTAGACTTGGTACACACAGATGTTTGGGGACCTAGCAAGGACCCTTCAATATCAGGATCAAGGTACTATGTATCTTTTATTGATGACTATAGCAGGTGGACAATTTTATACTTTATGAAGGGTAAAGATGAAGTATTTAATTGTTTCAAAAAGTATCTTGCACTTGTTGAAAACCAGACAGGTAGAAGACTAAAGAAGTTAAGGTCAGATGGTGGAGGAGAGTATTTCTCCAATGACTTTGAAGAATTCTTGCAGGAAAAAGGCATCAAAAGGGAGATTACAACCAGATACTCACCTGAACAAAATGGTGTGGCAGAAAGAAGAAATAGACTTATTGTGGAAACAGCTAGAGCTATGCTTAATGAGAAGAAGCTACCAAATTATTTATGGGCAGAAGGAGTTTCTACTGCAACCTATCTCATAAACAGATTGCCATCCAAATCACTTAATGGTATGACACCCTATGAGGCTTGGCATGGTAAGAGACCATCTCTGGATCATTGTAAAATTTTTGGTTGCATAGCATATGTACATATACCCTCACAGGTAAGAGGGAAATTAGACCCTAAAGCTGAAAAATGTATCTTCATTGGTTATGATTTGAACCAGAAAGGGTACAGATTCTATAACCCCACAAACAAAGGGTTCAAGGTAAGCAGAGATGTCATCTTTGATGAGAATGATTCATGGTATGAAAATGAGTGCAGGAAGATAAGTCTACCATATGATATAGATGAAGACTTTCCAAAGCTAACCAAGCAGGAATCAATCAAAGAAGAAGATTCAGAATTAGATGATGAAGACTCCATCAATCTTGAGGAGTTCAAAGCTTGGAAATCAAAAGGAAAGCTAAAGATGAAGGATATTCCAGAATCTTCAACTCAGGCTATGAGGAGATCTCAAAGAGAAAGTAAGAAGCCAATTAGGTATGGTTATGATACTTCTCTTGTTACAAAGCATTCAGTATATCTTGCAAAGGATCTCTTGAGTGAAGAACCAGGTACCTATGAGGAAGCAATCAAGAAACCAGAATGGAAGGAAGCAATGGATGAAGAGATGGAAGCTCTTGAGGAGAATGATACTTGGGACTTAGTACCCAAGAAAGAATCCATGAAGGTGATAGGATCCAGATGGATCTACAAGGTAAAGAGAAATTCAGATGGAACCATAAATAGGTATAAAGCCAGGTTGGTAGCCAAGGGTTTTGCACAAACCCAAGGCATAGATTATGAGGAAACATTTTCTCCTGTGGCCAAGATGCCAACTATCAGAGTTATGGTGAGTGTAGCTGCATCCAAGAATTGGAACATGTACCAATTGGATGTGAAGAATGCATTTCTGAATGGATGGATTTCAGAGGAAGTCTACATGTCACAACCACCTGGATATGAAGACCCAATTAAGGTAAATCATGTTTGCAAATTGAAGAAAGCTCTATATGGTTTGAAGCAGGCACCTAGAGCATGGAATTACAGATTGACCACCTACCTACAAGACCAAGGATTTGTAATGAGTAAAGCAGATACATCTTTGTTCATCAAAAAGACAAATTCAGAGGTAATCTATTTGTGTGTCTATGTTGATGACATCATTGTTACAGGGAATGATGTTCAAGGAATCAGACATATCAAGGCACAAATGATGAAGGAATTCAAGATCAATGATCTTGGATTATTAAAATATTTCTTAGGACTTGAGTTGATTTATACAGATACAGGTATATATATTACCCAAAAGAAGTATATTCAGGATATGGTCAAGAAATTTGGTTTGCAGGAAGCTAAAGTATCAAGTATTCCAATGGAAGTCAATCACAAGCTCAGTACACATGAAGGAGAAGAAATCAAGGACATTACAGGTTACCAAAGCATGGTAGGAAGTCTCAACTATGCTACCTTGACAAGACTTGATATATCTTATGGTGTGAGTGTACTTAGCCAATACATGCACAAACCTAGGGTACATCATCTTGAGGCAGCTAAAAAGATCATTAAATATCTCAAGGGAACTCTGAACCATGGTTTGTATTATCCATATACATCAGATATTGACCTTAAGGTTTACTCAGATGCAGATTGGGCAGGTTGCAAGGATGACAGGAGAAGCACCTCAGGATATATTTGTTTTGCAGGTGATAAAGCCATTTCTTGGTCATCCAAGAAACAGCCTACAGTAGCCTTATCATCTACTGAGGCAGAGTACAGAGGTTTGGCAATTGCTACCCAAGAAGCAATTTGGTTGAAGCTACTATATTCAGAGCTAGGACTATTCACAAGGTCACCAACCATATTTGGTGACAACACAAGTTCTTTACACCTTGCAGCTAATCCTGTTTATCATGCTAGGACAAAACACATAGAAGTTCATTACCACTATGTGAGGGAAAAATTGATTAGCAAAGAGATTGAATTAAGTTATGTTTCTACTCATTCTCAATGTGCAGATTTGCTTACAAAAGCATTGGATGGAAGTAAACTATACAGGTTTAAATCCATGATTGGATTACAGGACATCATTGAAGACCAAAGATGAAGATTCAAGCAAGTGTTTGGCTTGAGGGGGAGCTGTTGGTGCATATCAAGCCTCAACACTTGGCATGGACCCTTGAAGGATGATTTTACATAAAGCTTGGAACATGGAGTTTCAACTTGGATTTATTTTATTTGAAGAAAGAACCATAGGAACTAAAGTCTATGAGTTTTTAACTCTTTACTCATTGTAAAAGTCAATATGACTTGGCATGATTTGTGTAATCAAACCTACTTGTAAAAGTCGTGGAAATTGATTGATAAGTCTGATTGAGAGGTGGAGAGAATATCTCCCCATATGTAGAGGAGGTGAATGATTGAGGGAATATCTCAATCAATGATTTTTTAGGTACATGATTGTAGGAAAGTGATAGCCAATCATCAATCAACCTTTACAAAGTCAAGAAAAAACTCGCGGGTCACTAGTCTTCAGTCCACCACCTTTTGACACAACTCCCGAGGCAGAAATCTCTTGTAATTCTATGTGTGTTTGAGCTAAGCCATAGCCAACACCTTATCATCTCAATTAGCCCTGCTTATCAAGCTAATGAGATTGTAAAATCATTCATATCAATAGAACATATACATTTTGTACTTCTGTTTTTTCTCTGTATCATCTTCTTCAAGACAGTCAACTTCAGAGAGGCATATCTCAAGATTTTCTGAACCAAATTCAATAATTCAAAGCTTGTTGGAATCAGCTCAAGGTCTTCTACAACACTACAAAGTTTGAAGAACTTTCATTCAGCCAATTGTGAGAAAAGTCAATCGAAGCAGTCACTGGTATTTCTGTGTGTAGCTCCTAAAATGTCGGGATCATTTCTGATTTTGCTAAAGATAATTCTCAATGCATAGTTTGTCAATTGAAGTGATTTAACTTGCAATCAATAGCTTGTTAAGTTAATTTAATACCCTCAGAAGGAATTTGGCCAATTGCAAGTGTGCTGGACACACTGAGCATTAGACTGAGCAGGTGTCAAGACAAATTTAGCAAGTTTTCTCAGATTTTTGAAGTCTCAACTATCTGTTTTGATTTGATCATTGCACAAAGAGTTTGCAAAGTACATATGTGATTTCTTTGCATCATTTGGGACCTAAACAAGTCTACAACACATATCTGAAGCAAAGAGTAGCTGGAGTCAAGCAAGTTTAGCAGCTCCAACTCCATCTTCTGAGTGTCTCCTACCATCACCTCCTACAGTGGTATCAGAGCAAAACAAATAAGGTAATCATGGGTGATGGTTTCCCTTCTTTTATTGACAAGTTAGATAGGAACAATTACCAAGCATGGTCTCTGAGAATGAAGACCTATCTACAAGGAAGAAGTCTGTTTGGATTCATATCAGGAGATGAAGAGCTACCTACATTCAAAGCTAGAGGTCTACCCACCAAGGATGAGCAAGAGAGACTAAATCAATGGTGTGCAAAAGATGCCTTGGCAAGGTCATACCTTCTAAACTCTATCTCTGATTTCCTTTTACCACATATAAGGAATTGTAAGACTTCCCAAGAGACTTGGGAAACCTTGTCCAATTATTTCTCTTCCAACACAAGGGCTAGGAAGAATCAACTCTGGATAGAGTTTACAACCATGAGGAAGCAGCCCAAGCAATCAGTCTCAGAGTATGTGACAAAGATCAAAGATGTGGCAGACCAACTAGCAAGCATTGGAGAAGAAATTGAAGAGGAGCAAATAGTCAGGCAAGTGACAAATGGACTCAAGGCAGATGACAAGTGGGAGAGTTTCACCACTGCAATGGACTTATACATGGATATGCATACCCCTGATCTTACAACTCTTATGGGCCAACTCTTCACACATGAAGCCAAGTTTACAAAATCAGGAGAATCAAAAGGTAACAATTCCTCTGCTCTTTATACTGATAAGAAGTCCAAGGATAAGGGTAAAGGTAAAAAGCTTGATGAAGAAGGATCCACCTCTCAAGCAAACTTTGCAGGGAGAGGTAGATCTTCAAGAGGAAGAGGCAGAGGAGGTAAGTCAGGTAGAGGGAGACCCTACAACTCATCACCTTGCAATATATGTGGTTTGTCTAACCATACTACAGATGAGTGCTACAAAAACTACAAGAATCAAAGAGGAAGAGGTTACCAAAGAGGAGGCTACTCTCAAGGAAGAGGCAGATTCAATCAACATCACCAAGGCTACAATGGATACAACAACCAATACAACAACAACTACAATCACAACAACAATGGTGGATACAGAAATAGAAGGGATTACAATAATTACACAGAGGAGCAAGATGACTCCTTACTGATTATGAACATGACCTCCAAGGAAAGTACAAATGATGACAACTTATTTTATATTGATTCAGGTTGCTCTAACCATGTAGCTGGAAATGTTGCATTGCTCTCTGATTTGGAAGAACCTAAAGGAAAGCATCAGGTACAAACAGGTGATGACACTAAACACTCTGTTATAAAAGTTGGTAATGTGAAGACATGTGATGGCAAACAGAATCTTCTGAGTAGAGTACTCTATGTACCTACAATCACCAAAAATCTTATGAGTGTTGGTCAGATTGTAGAAAAGGGATTGCAGGTCAGATTCACACAACATGGAGTTTATGTGGAGGACCCAAAGAATAGTTTCAAGAGGATAGCAAAGGGAGAAAAATCAGGTAGGTTATTTACCTTTGAACTTGAAGATACAAAAAATATTGCTTTGTTCAACTACAAGGATCAAACCTTATCAGAATTAGAGATTTGGCACAAAAGACTTGGACACATAGGTGAGAGAACCATCAAGCAAATGTGCAGGGATCAATGTGTGCTTGGGATACCTAATGTATCCAAGCAACACATGATATATAAGTGTGAAGCATGTCAATTTGGTAAGTCACACAGGTTGCCTTATTCAAAGAGAGGATTCATGCACCAAGACTATCTAGACTTGGTACACACAGATGTTTGGGGACCTAGCAAGGACCCTTCAATATCAGGATCAAGGTACTATGTATCTTTTATTGATGACTATAGCAGGTGGACAATTTTATACTTTATGAAGGGTAAAGATGAAGTATTTAATTGTTTCAAAAAGTATCTTGCACTTGTTGAAAACCAGACAGGTAGAAGACTAAAGAAGTTAAGGTCAGATGGTGGAGGAGAGTATTTCTCCAATGACTTTGAAGAATTCTTGCAGGAAAAAGGCATCAAAAGGGAGATTACAACCAGATACTCACCTGAACAAAATGGTGTGGCAGAAAGAAGAAATAGACTTATTGTGGAAACAGCTAGAGCTATGCTTAATGAGAAGAAGCTACCAAATTATTTATGGGCAGAAGGAGTTTCTACTGCAACCTATCTCATAAACAGATTGCCATCCAAAACACTTAATGGTATGACACCCTATGAGGCTTGGCATGGTAAGAGACCATCTCTGGATCATTGTAAAATTTTTGGTTGCATAGCATATGTACATATACCCTCACAGGTAAGAGGGAAATTAGACCCTAAAGCTGAAAAATGTATCTTCATTGGTTATGATTTGAACCAGAAAGGGTACAGATTCTATAACCCCACAAACAAAGGGTTCAAGGTAAGCAGAGATGTCATCTTTGATGAGAATGATTCATGGTATGAAAATGAGTGCAGGAAGATAAGTCTACCATATGATATAGATGAAGACTTTCCAAAGCTAACCAAGCAGGAATCAATCAAAGAAGAAGATTCAGAATTAGATGATGAAGACTCCATCAATCTTGAGGAGTTCAAAGCTTGGAAATCAAAAGGAAAGCTAAAGATGAAGGATATTCCAGAATCTTCAACTCAGGCTATGAGGAGATCTCAAAGAGAAAGTAAGAAGCCAATTAGGTATGGTTATGATACTTCTCTTGTTACAAAGCATTCAGTATATCTTGCAAAGGATCTCTTGAGTGAAGAACCAGGTACCTATGAGGAAGCAATCAAGAAACCAGAATGGAAGGAAGCAATGGATGAAGAGATGGAAGCTCTTGAGGAGAATGATACTTGGGACTTAGTACCCAAGAAAGAATCCATGAAGGTGATAGGATCCAGATGGATCTACAAGGTAAAGAGAAATTCAGATGGAACCATAAATAGGTATAAAGCCAGGTTGGTAGCCAAGGGTTTTGCACAAACCCAAGGCATAGATTATGAGGAAACATTTTCTCCTGTGGCCAAGATGCCAACTATCAGAGTTATGGTGAGTGTAGCTGCATCCAAGAATTGGAACATGTACCAATTGGATGTGAAGAATGCATTTCTGAATGGATGGATTTCAGAGGAAGTCTACATGTCACAACCACCTGGATATGAAGACCCAATTAAGGTAAATCATGTTTGCAAATTGAAGAAAGCTCTATATGGTTTGAAGCAGGCACCTAGAGCATGGAATTACAGATTGACCACCTACCTACAAGACCAAGGATTTGTAATGAGTAAAGCAGATACATCTTTGTTCATCAAAAAGACAAATTCAGAGGTAATCTATTTGTGTGTCTATGTTGATGACATCATTGTTACAGGGAATGATGTTCAAGGAATCAGACATATCAAGGCACAAATGATGAAGGAATTCAAGATCAATGATCTTGGATTATTAAAATATTTCTTAGGACTTGAGTTGATTTATACAGATACAGGTATATATATTACCCAAAAGAAGTATATTCAGGATATGGTCAAGAAATTTGGTTTGCAGGAAGCTAAAGTATCAAGTATTCCAATGGAAGTCAATCACAAGCTCAGTACACATGAAGGAGAAGAAATCAAGGACATTACAGGTTACCAAAGCATGGTAGGAAGTCTCAACTATGCTACCTTGACAAGACTTGATATATCTTATGGTGTGAGTGTACTTAGCCAATACATGCACAAACCTAGGGTACCTCATCTTGAGGCAGCTAAAAAGATCATTAAATATCTCAAGGGAACTCTGAACCATGGTTTGTATTATCCATATACATCAGATATTGACCTTAAGGTTTACTCAGATGCAGATTGGGCAGGTTGCAAGGATGACAGGAGAAGCACCTCAGGATATATTTGTTTTGCAGGTGATAAAGCCATTTCTTGGTCATCCAAGAAACAGCCTACAGTAGCCTTATCATCTACTGAGGCAGAGTACAGAGGTTTGGCAATTGCTACCCAAGAAGCAATTGGGTTGAAGCTACTATATTCAGAGCTAGGACTATTCACAAGGTCACCAACCATATTTGGTGACAACACAAGTTCTTTACACCTTGCAGCTAATCCTGTTTATCATGCTAGGACAAAACACATAGAAGTTCATTACCACTATGTGAGGGAAAAATTGATTAGCAAAGAGATTGAATTAAGTTATGTTTCTACTCATTCTCAATGTGCAGATTTGCTTACAAAAGCATTGGATGGAAGTAAACTATACAGGTTTAAATCCATGATTGGATTACAGGACATCATTGAAGACCAAAGATGAAGATTCAAGCAAGTGTTTGGCTTGAGGGGGAGCTGTTGGTGCATATCAAGCCTCAACACTTGGCATGGACCCTTGAAGGATGATTTTACATAAAGCTTGGAACATGGAGTTTCAACTTGGATTTATTTTATTTGAAGAAAGAACCATAGGAACTAAAGTCTATGAGTTTTTAACTCTTTACTCATTGTAAAAGTCAATATGACTTGGCATGATTTGTGTAATCAAACCTACTTGTAAAAGTCGTGGAAATTGATTGATAAGTCTGATTGAGA
>CM035429.1:54656175-54661175 GCA_020310875.1 Ceratopteris richardii
AAATCAATTTGTCTCCTACATAGCACAAGTATCCATGTGTTGATCTTCTATCATCCACATTACCTGCCCAATCTGCATCACTATATATCTTGATTCTTGTATCTGAAGTAAACCCATAGTACAACCCTTCTCTGAGTGTACCCTTGATGTACCTAAGTACTCTTTGTCCTGCAATCCAATGTTCCTTTTCTAGGACAATGCATGAATTGTGAAAGCACACCAACTGCATATGATAAGTCAGGCCTTGTCAATGTAGCATAAATCAAGCTACCAACCAAACTTTGATAGAGTTTCATATCTCTGAACTCTTCTCCTCCAAACCTAGACAATTTATGGTTCACTTCCAAAGGTGTAGGTGCAATCCTGCAATCTTCCATTTTAAATTTGGTTAGCAAATTTTTAAGATACCTTTCTTGGGTCACATATACTCCATGTTGAGTATAAGAAATCTCCATTCCCAAGAAGAATGATAGGTTCCCCAAATCACTGATTTTGAACTCTTTCTCCATCTGCTTTTTGATCATTTGTATCCCCTTATCATCTGTTCCTGTAAGTATTATGTCATCAACATAAATACACACATAAATGAACCCATCTTCACTTGCTTTGACTAGCAAGCTACTATCTGCTTTTGATGCTTGGAAACCAAGATCATTTAAGAACTTCACAAGCCTATAATTCCAAGCCCTTGGGGCTTGCTTCAACCCATACAAAGCTCTTTTGAGCTTACACACATAATTTGGACTCACTTGATCTTTGAACCCATCTGGTTGCTCCATGTAGACTTCATCTGAAATGTAACCATTCAAGAAAGCATTTTTAACATCTAATTGAGACAACTTCCAACCTTTACAAGCAGCAATTGCAATGAGTGTCCTGATGGTTGTCATCTTTGCCACAGGACTATAAGTCTCATCATAGTCCACTCCATATGTCTGTGCATACCCTTTCACAACAAGTCTAGCTTTGTATCTAGACACACTTCCATCTGCAAATCTTTTAGTCTTGTAAACCCACTTACAACCAATGATTTTCTGGCTATTAGGTTTAGGAACCAAATCCCATGTTTGATTCTCTATCAATGCATCATACTCCTCTTGCATAGCATCTTCCCAATTCTTCTTTCCTTTGGCCTCTTTATATGTAGAAGGGTCTTCATCTGCTTTTACCAAATAAGCATAATCTTTAGTAGTCAAGAATGAAGTGTCATAGCTATACCTTGTAGGTTGCCATTTGTGCCTAGAAGATCTCCTAACTTCTGCATTTCTTGAGGTCTCTGGTTCATCACATTCTGGATCAAACCTTGGCCTCTCTTCAACTTCAACCTGCACTTCATTACTCTCACTTTCATCAAGTAATTGAATCTTTGCTTTACCTTTCCTTTGTTCCACAACTTCTTCATCATCTGCATGTACATTATATTTACCTGCATACCAAGTACCTTGCTCATCAAATGTAACATCCTTGGATACAATAAATTGCTTTGTGGATGGACTCCACAACCTGTATCCCATTTGCTTATCATCATAGCCAATAAAAACATATTTCTCTGCCTTAGGCTCCAACTTATGCCTCAATTGAGATGGCACATATGCATATGCCAAACATCCAAATATTCTGCAATGATCCAAGGTAGGTTTCTTACCCCACCAAGCTTCATATGGTGTCATACCCTGCAAAGCTTTACAAGGCAATCTATTAACCAAATATGTAGCTGTATTAACAGCCTCAGCCCACAAATAATTTGGGCAATTCTTCTCTTTCATCATGGACCTTGCAAACTCAACAAGAGTCCTATTTCTTCTTTCTGCTACCCCATTTTGTTGAGGAGAGTACCTGCAAGTAACTTCTCTCTTTATACCTGCATTCCACAAATAATCATTGAACTCATTTGAAAAATACTCTCCCCCTCCATCTGACCTAAGTCTCTTCAATTTTTGACCTGTAATCCTTTCTGCATATGCATGATAGTGTTTAAATGTATTAAACACTTCTGACTTTTCCTTAATCACATAAATTGTGATCCACCTGGTAGCATCATCAACATATATGACATAATATCTTGAACCATTTATACTAAAATCCTTTGAAGGACCCCACACATCTGTATGCACCAATTCAAGTCTTTCTGAATACATAAATCCATGCTTGGAGTAGGATTGCTTATGAGCCTTACCTAATTGACATGCCTCACATCTGTATGTCATGTGTTGACCTGCAATGTTAGGCATTCCAAGCACTGAATCATTGTTAATCATTTCTTTGATACCTCTTTCATTAAAGTGTCCAAGTCTTTTGTGCCAAAGATCCAATTCTGACACCTTCTGCTCTCCATATGTGAACATAGCATGTCCAACATTTCCTTGTACCTTCAATGTGAAAAGCCTTCCTTCTTTCTTTCCTGCAATAACTTGTTTATACCCTTGACTAGGGTCTTCCACATAAACTCCATCATTGGTAAACCTTACCTCATAACCTTTTTCCACAATTTGACCTACACTGATCAAATTCTTTGGAATTGTGGGAACATAGAGTACCTTACTCAGAAGAGTGCTCCCATCCTTAGCTTTGACTGAACCAATTGACTTTACCTTATGCTTTGTATTATCACCTGTCTGCACTGTATGATTAATTGCATTATGATCTAGGTCAGTCATCAAAGCAATATTTCCACTCAAATGATTACTACATCCTGAATCAATATAGAACACTCTCATGTCCTCATGTGAGGTTTCACATGTATTCATAATGAGAGTTGAATCCTCCTTTTGATCTGATGCATAGTTGTAGTAGGTGTTATTATAGGATTGATTTTGGAAGCTTCTTCCTCCACCTCTTCCAAAAGAATTCCTACCACCTCTACCTCTGAAGTTTCCTCTCTGAAATCTACCACCTCTTGCTCTTTGATTAAAATTCTGATAATTACCATTGTTTTGATTATTGTGCCAACAATCATGAGATAGATGATTGGTCTTACCACATATCCAACAAGCTCTTGCATTCTCTTTGTTGTTTCTGCCTCTTCCTCTACTCCTGCCATTTCCTCTTCCTCTTATGAAGTTTGCTTGGTTTGAAGTACCTTCTTCTTCACCTGATTGTTGCTTCCCTTTGTTGGCTTTCTTCTTGTCTTTAGAGTACATTGCATGACCTGCACTCTTATCAACATCTCCTTTGATATCATTCTCAAAAGTTAGCATATGACCTAACAATTGATTCAAATCAGGAGTAAGTGATCTAATGAAAGTTCTGTAGATAAAATGAAAGGTTTCCATTTCTCATCTCCTCTTAGTCCTGTGAGTATTTGTCTTACCAATTTGTCTTCTTCAATATCTTCATCAACTGCACCTAAAGAATCTGCAATGTCCTTCATCTTTGTCACATAATCAGAAATTGATTGTGAGGCCTTCTTCTTGAAGGTAGTAAACTCTGCCCATAGTGAAGCCTTCCTTGATTTGGTTGTATTTTGGAAATGCTCCTCCAAAGCATTCCAAATGTCACATGCACTTTCAAGTCCTCTAATGTGAGGAAGCAAATAGTCATTGACTGCCATGTAGATGATGCTTCTTGCTTGAGCATCCTTCTTCATCCAATTCTTCAAATCTGCAAGCTCCTCCCTAGTTGGAACACTAGGATCTCTGAATTCTGGCTTTTCTTCATCTCCTGTGATGTATCCTATAAGATCTTTGCTCATAAGGTGAGCTTCCATCCTCATAGACCATGCAGGATAGTTCTCTCTATCCAACTTTTCAATTTGGAGACTATCTCCCATCTTTGATTCACCTGTAGTCTCAAAACTTTAGCCTTTACAGATAATGAATGTACCTTTACTTCGGATGTTGCTCCTTCTGATCCTTTTGATGCTCTTTGTATGTCTTCCTTTGATCTTTCTTCAACCTTTACCCTTCTGCACCTTCAAGATGTAAAGTTTTGTACTTCTGCAATAGTCGGAGTCTTCTTCACTTCAATTTTGACACAACCTGCTCTGATACCACTGATGGAGAGTGTTAATCTCCAAAAGAACAAGTTAACCTTGAAATTAGATCACCTCTATATCAAGATTAACCTTAGACTCCACCAAACTTGGAGATCATTCACCAAGTTATCAGAAAAATTGAAAGTTCTGAAAAATTCAACTTCTTCAGAAAGTCTGCTGCAGATTAATCACTCATTGACTAATCAATCCTGTAAAGTTTTTGATAAAACTTTGCACAACACTTCACCTTAAGGTTGCGCAACTTTGCCAAGTTAAATCTCTCAAAAAGATTAACCATACACTGAGAAATGTGTGAAACACTTTACCTATGTCTGAAAGTGCTTCTCTGCAATGGCGACTTTGACACCTGCAACTTCTTAGCACTGGTTCTCCCAAAGTAAATCCCGTTTGATCAAGATCTTTTAGCCATAGATGGCTTACCTTCCAACTTAAATTTTAAGCTCTCATTTGTGTAAAACTTTACACTGTAGACTGAGAACTGACCATTTCTCTGAAGATGAAATGTGCGCCAGATTTCTCGACTCTTAGAACATTTTCACATATGAATGTTTCTAAGCAAAATTCTCACAACCTGATTGAAATTAAACTCTCAAATTCTAGCCATAGATAGATTAGCTATGGACTTAGATACGTGCAAAAGGATTCTTCAAAAGATTAAGCACAGAGGGAGCAAACAGCAAAATATCGGGCGCAAGTTTTCTCTATTACTCAGAAAAATTACATCTGAGTGAAGTTGATGAATTCAACTCACTTCTCATGTGTCTAATGACACTCTCTACTATTCTTTTCTCTCTTCCTATTCTCAAATCTTCTTCTGCTCTACTTGCCCGACATTTTCCAACATATTTATAGATGAATTTATACAAGTGTATGACTAAAACAAAAGTATAAGTCAACTAATGTACATATGTGTACATGTCTTTGGATTTTCTGAATATGTCCTTCCTTCAACCATCTGAATTTGTTCTCTTCTTGACTCCTTGACTTCATCTCTCCATAATCCTTC
>CM035429.1:54676175-54678675 GCA_020310875.1 Ceratopteris richardii
TACAAAAGGTAAAATTCTTTAACATTACACTCACCAGAAGAAACAGAAACAAGAAGATTATGGCAGATCATGTTTCTATTGACAAATTGGACAGAGATAATTATCCCGCATGGGTAATGCGCATGGAAGCCTTACTTATGAATAAGGACTTAATGATGTATGTGACCGGCGAAGAAAAGAAGCCAACCTTTGAAGACATTAGACAACCAAAGGAAGAAGAATTAGAAGCCTTGAAGTTGTGGCAGAAGAGAGATGCAACGGCAAGAGCCTACATCTATAATACTGTTACATATCATCTACTACCGCATATTAGAGGTCTGGAGAAAGCGGAGGATATATGGAGTGCGTTGGAAGATCATTTCCAAAATACTACAAAAGCTAGGAAGGCTAGCTTATGGTCTGAGCTCACAACGTTTAAAAAGAAGTCGAGTCAAAGCATTAGTGACTATGTTACTAAGATGAAGGATCTAGCAAATAGTCTTGGATCCATAAATGAAGATATCGAAGATCACAGATTGATAGCACAAGTGCTCACAGGTTTGAGAGGAGCTGAAAGGTGGAAACCTTTCGTACTCTCAACTGAAATTTCTTTAAATCATTTTGTACCAGATTTAAATTAGTTGCTTGGTTTGATGCTCACATATGAGCAAGACCTGAAAGGAGATGGAGATAAAGGACAAAGTTCTGCAATGTACATGAAGAACAAGAAGAAAGGAGATAAAGGTAAGTCAAAAGATGAAGAAGAGTCGAGTTCTCAAGCTTATTATGCAAGAGGTAAAGGCACTGGTAGAGGAAGAGCAAGAGGTAGTCAAAATATCAACAAGAAGGCTTGTTGGATTTGTGGATTAAGTAATCATCTGGCTCATGATTGCTGGCATAATTCCCAAGGATCAAGTCAGAATCAGAATAAGAATAGGAGAGGCAAAAGCGGAAGATATCAAAGAGGTAGACAAAATCAAAGAGGAGGCTATGGTAGAGGTGGAGCAAGAAGTTGGGGACAGAATCAATCCTACAACACCACCTACAACAACTACGCAAATGAGACACAGAATGAAAGTAATACATCATTGATGATGAACTCAATCGGCACATCAGATAACGAAGATCTAAAGGTATTTTACATTGATTCTCGATGTTCTAATCATTTGTCAGGAAATATAGAACTGATGTCAGAATTGGAAAAAGGTAGTTCCAGTCATACTGTTCAAACAGGTGACAATACGAGACATAGTGTACGATCAATTGGAAAAGTGAAATGTAAGAGTGGAGCAGATTTGCTAACCAATATCTTGTATGTTCCGACAATACCTAAGAATCTGATTAGTGTGGGACAGATAGTTGAGAAAGGTTTTCAGGTCAGATTTACAAATGAAGGATTGTGGAAGATCCCGAAAATGGATACAATCAGATCGTCTCTGGTAAGAAAGAAGGTAGACTTTTTACTTTAAGAGTACAAGGGAACATTGGTCAAGTGTTGCTCACACATGGTGAAAAGGTGATTACAGAACTTGATCTCTGGCATAAGAGATTAGGTCATTTTAATGAAAGAGGAATAAAAGCTATGATTTCAAATCAGTCAGTACTGGGATTACCGAATGTACATAACAAACATATGATTCATAAGTGCGAAGCATGTCAGATGGGAAAAGCCCACAGGTTACCTTTTCAGAAGAAAGGATTCAAACATGATGGAATACTTGAACTCATTCATACAGATGTATGGGGTCCAACAAAAGAAGGATCAATCAGTGGCTCAAGGTATTATGTTTTATTCATTGATGACGCTACAAGATGGATAATGTTATATGTTTTGAAGGAAAGATCAGAAGTATTTGAAACCTTCAAGCATTTTCATGCATATGCTGAAAGACTCACTGGTCGAAAGCTTAAGAGACTGAGGTCTGATGGAGGGGGAGAATATTTTTCCCAAGAGTTCAATGATTATCTCTGGAATGCATGTATTAAGAGAGAAATAACCTGCAGGTATACACCACAACAAAATGGTGTAGCAGAAAGAAGGAACGGAACTCTACTTGAGTTTGCACGAGCTATGCTAAAAGAAAAGGATTGTCTAAATTATCTTTGGGCTGAAGCTGTAAATACAGCTACATACTTGGTAAACAGATTACCGTGTACAACTTTAGATGGAATGACCCCTTATGAAGCTTGGTGGGGAAGGAAACCAACACTTGATCATTGCAAAGTGTTTGGATCAGTTGCTTATGCTTATGTACCATCACAACTCAGACATAAGCTTGAACCAAAAGCAGAGAAATATGTATTCGTCGGATATGATGAAAAGCAGATGGGTTACAGGTTATGGAGTCCTTTAACCAAACAATTTATTGTTTCAAGAGATGTTACATTTGATGAACAGAAAAGTTGGTATGCAGATCAAAGTCATACAAAAGAAGATTTTGAAGAAGAGGTAAGAAGGAAAGAGAAAGGAAAATCAATTGTGCAGGTGAATAGAGATGAAGACTATATACAAGCAAGTACA
>CM035429.1:54698675-54701175 GCA_020310875.1 Ceratopteris richardii
ATGATTATTGACTCTTGTGAATGTATCATCCAAGGGTTCAATCTTTTATGCTTTCCAAGGGTTCAATAGTCCAAGCTTCATGTTGGGTCTTCAAAGGTACAAAGCAAAGCCAAGTGTTAAGGCTTGTTTGCACCAACAGCTCCCCCTCAAGCCAAACACTTGCTTGAGTCTTCATCTTTAATCTTCAATAATATCCTGTAATCCAATCATGGATTTAAACCTGCATAACTTGCTCCCATCCAAAGCTTTTGTAAGCAAATCTGCACATTGGATATTAGTAGACACATATGATAATTGAACTTCTTTGCTAAGTAGTTTCTCCCTCACATAGTGGTAATGCACCTCTATGTGTTTTGTCCTAGCATGATACACAGGATTAGCAGCTAAATGGAGTGAACTTGTATTATCACCAAATATGATAGGTGGCCTTGTGTATAGGCCCAATTCTGAATAGAGTAACTTCAACCATATTGATTCTTGAGTGGCATTGGCTAGCCCTCTGTACTCTGCCTCAGTAGATGATAGAGCCACTGTAGGTTGTTTCTTGGATGACCAAGAAATTGGTTTATCACCTGCAAAGCATATGTAACCAGATGTACTCCTCCTGTCATCCTTGCAACCTGCCCAATCTGCATCTGAGTATACCTTGATATCAATGTCTGATGAATATGGATAATACAAACCATGATTTTGTGTTCCCTTTAGGTACTTTACTATCTTCTTGGCTGCCTCCAAATGTGGTACTCTTGGCTTATGCATAAATTGACTAAGTACACTCACACCATATGAGATATCAATCCTAGTTAAGGTAGCATAATTGAGACTACCTACCAAACTTTGGTAACCTGTAATATCCTTGAGTTCTTCTCCTTCATGTGCACTGAGTTTGTGGTTGACCTCCATAGGAATGTTTGAGACTTTAGCTTCCTGCAAGTTAAACTTCTTGACCATGTCCTGAATGTACTTCTTCTGAGTAATGTATATACCTGAATTTGTGTAGACCAATTCAAGCCCTAGGAAGTACTTCAATAATCCAAGATCATTGATCTTGAATTCCTTCATCATTTGACCCTTGATGTGTCTAATTCCTTGAACATCATTTCCTGTAATAATGATGTCATCAACATAGACACACAAGTAGATTACCTCTGAATTATTCTTCTTTATAAACAATGAAGTGTCTGCTTTACTCATCACAAATCCTTGATCCAAGAGATAGGTTGTCAACCTATAGTTCCATGCTCTAGGTGCCTGTTTCAATCCATACAGAGCTTTCTTCAATTTGCAAACATGATTTACCTTATTGGGATCCTCATAGCCAGGTGGTTGTGACATGTAGACCTCTTCAGATATCCATCCATTCAGGAATGCATTCTTCACATCCAATTGGTACATGTTCCAATTCTTGGATGCAGCTACACTTACCATAATTCTGATAGTTGGCATCTTTGCCACAGGAGAAAATGTCTCCTCATAATCAATGCCTTGGGTTTGTGCAAAACCCTTGGCTACCAACCTAGCTTTGTACCTGCTTATTGTGCCATCTGAGTTCCTTTTGAGTTTGTAGATCCATCTGGATCCTATGACCTTCATGGAGTCCTTCTTGGGTACCAAGTCCCAAGTATCACTCTCCTTGAGAGCCTCCATTTCTTCATCCATTGCTTCCTTCCATTCTGGTTTAGTAATAGCTTCCTCAAATGTACCTGGTTCTTCACTTAAGATATCCTTTGCAAGATATACAGAGTGCTTGGTTACAAGTGAAGTATCATATCCATACCTAATAGGTTTCTTCTTTTCCCTTGAAGATCTCCTCATAGCTTGAGTTGAGGATTCTGGATTGTCTTCAAGTTGCTTCATCTTCATCTTCCCTTTGGATTTCCAAGCTTTGAATTCTTCAATGTTGATAGTGTCTTCATCATCTGAACTTGTATCTTCATTCTGAGTTGGTTCTTGTCTGACAAGCTTTGGAAAGTCTTCTTCCATATCATAAGGTAGGCTCACTTTCCTGCACTCATTATCATACCATGAATCATTTTCATCAAAGATGACATCTCTGCTTACCTTGAAGCCTTTGTTTGAGGGGTTATAGAACCTGTATCCTTTCTGATTCAAATCATAACCAATAAAGATACACTTCTCAGCCTTAGGGTCTAGCTTTCCCCTTACCTGTGAGGGAATATGCACATATGCAACACACCCAAAGATCTTGCAATGATCCAGAGATGGTCTCTTACCATGCCAAGCCTCATAGGGTGTCATTCCATCAAGTGTCTTTGATGGCAACCTGTTGATTAAGTATGTGGCAGTAGATACACTCTCTGCCCAAAGATAGTTTGGTAGTTTCTTCTCATTGAGCATAGACCTAGCTGTCTCCACAATGAGTCTATTTCTTCTTTCAGCTACCCCATTTTGTTCAGGAGAGTACCTAGTGGTAATCTCCCTCTTGATGCCTCTTTCCTGCAAGAAGTCTTCAAAGTCATTGGAGAAGTATTCTCCACCA
>CM035429.1:54716175-54718675 GCA_020310875.1 Ceratopteris richardii
CAAGTCAGAATCAGAATAAGAATAGCAGAGGCAAAAGCGGAAGATATCAAAGAGGTAGAAAAAATCAAAGAGGAGGCTATGGTAGAGGTGGAGCAAGAAGTTGGGGACAGAATCAATCCTACAACACCACCTACAACAACTACGCAAATGACACACATAATGAAAGTCATACATCATTGATGATGAACTCAATCGGCACATCAGATAACGAAGATCTAAAGGTATTTTACATTGATTCTCGATGTTCTAATCATTTGTCAGGAAATATAGAACTGATGTCAGAATTGGAAAAAGGTAGTTCCAGTCATACTGTTCAAACAGGTGACAATACGAGACATAGTGTACGATCAATTGGAAAAGTGAAATGTAAGAGTGGAGCAGATTTGCTAACCAATGTCTTGTATGTTCCAACAATACCTAAAAATCTGATTAGTGTGGGACAGATAGTTGAGAAAGGTTTTCAGGTCAGATTTACAAATGAAGGAGTATTTGTGGAAGATCCCGAAAATGGATACAATCAGATCGTCTCTGGTAAGAAAGAAGGTAGACTTTTTACTTTAAGAGTACAAGGGAACATTGGTCAAGTGTTGCTCACACATGGTGAAAAGGTGATTACAGAACTTGATCTCTGGCATAAGAGATTAGGTCATTTTAATGAAAGAGGAATAAAAGCTATGATTTCAAATCAGTCAGTACTGGGATTACTGAATGTACAGAACAAACATATGATTCATAAGTGCGAAGCATGTCAGATGGGAAAAGCCCACAGGTTACCTTTTCAGAAGAAAGGATTCAAACATGATGGAATACTTGAACTCATTCATACAGATGTATGGGGTCAAACAAAAGAAGGATCAATCAGTGGCTCAAGGTATTATGTTTTATTCATTGATGCCGCTACAAGATGGATAATGTTATATGTTTTGAAGGAAAGATCAGAAGTATTTGGAACCTTCAAGCATTTTCATGCATATGCTGAAAGACTCACAGGTCGAAAGCTTAAGAGACTGAGGTCTGATGGAGGGGGAGAATATTTTTCCCAAGAGTTCAATGATTATCTCTGGAATGCAGGTATTAAGAGAGAAATAACCTGCAGGTATACACCACAACAAAATGGTGTAGCAGAAAGAAGGAACGGAACTCTACTTGAGTTTGGACGAGCTATGCTAAAAGAAAAGGATTGTCTAAATAAATTATCTTTGGGCTGAAGCTGTAAATAAAGCTACATACTTGGTAAACAGATTACCGTGTACAACTTTAGATGGAATGACCCCTTATGAAGCTTGGTGGGGAAGGAAACCAACACCTGATCATTGCAAAGTGTTTGGATCAGTTGCTTATGCTTATGTACCATCACAACTCAGACATAAGCTTGAACCAAAAGCAGAGAAATATGTATTCGTCGGATATGATGAAAAGCAGATGGGTTACAGGTTATGGAGTCCTCTAACCAAACAATTTATTGTTTCAAGAGATGTTACATTTGATGAACAGAAAAGTTGGTATGCAGATCAAAGTCATACAAAAGAAGATTTTGAAGAAGAGGTAAGAAGGAAAGAGAAAGGAAAATCAATTGTGCAGGTGAATAGAGATGAAGACTATATACAAGCACGTACATCCAGAAGTGGAGTAACATGAAGGAAGGAAGAAATTCCTATATTTGATGAAGAAGTGTATTCAGACACTTATGAAGAATGTGAACCAAGAAGGTCAAGCAGCACTAGAAGACAACCAGAAAGGTATTCTTATGATACTTCATACATAACTCAGAAAAATTATGCATATATGATCAAAGATGATGAAGAACCTCAGAACTATGATGAAGCTAAAGGTAAGAAGCAATGGGAAGAAGCAATGGAAGAAGAGTTCAGCGCACTAGAGGAGAACAAGACATGGTAACTTGTACCTAAACCAAATGGTAAGAAAGTAATTGGAAATAAATGGGTTTTCAAAGTTAAGAAACTTGCAGATGGAAGGATAGCCAGATACAAAGCTAGACTGGTTGTCAAGGGCTATGCTCAGACGCATGGCATAGATTATGATGAGACGTTTAGTCCGGTGGTAAGGATGTCAACCATAAGGACAGTGATTGCTATAGCAGCATCAAAAGGATGGAAGCTAAGTCAGCTAGATATAAAGAATGCATTTCTGAATGGATCTATATCAGATGAAGTCTATATGGAACAACCTGAAGGGTTTGTAAGTTCCAGATACCCAAATTTTGTTTGCAGATTAAGAAAAGCACTTTATGGATTGAAGCAAGCTCCAAGAGCTTGGAATTACAGACTTGTGAAATATCTCAATGAACTTGGATAATACCAAAGTTCGAAGGCAGATGCAAGTCTACTCATCAAGAGAACAGAAGAAGGTATGATCTACATTTGTATTTATGTAGATGACATTATAATCACAGGTACTTGAGATGAAGGAATTAAAGAAGTAAAGAGATTGCTTGAAAAGGAGTTTAAGATCAGTGATCTAGGAAAGTTATCATACTTTC
>CM035429.1:54731175-54816175 GCA_020310875.1 Ceratopteris richardii
TTCTCAATTCTCATGCTCTACATTCTCTCATACTTGTCCCAAAATTTTCCAAGTATATATATAGACAAAAATTTACAAGCTTATGACTATTCAAAAATATAAGTGACCTATATCTGAACTAATGTACATATGTGTACATATCTTTCAACTCCTGAATGTAAACTTCTTCCATGCTTCATAACTTGATCTTGTCTTTGTTCTTTGACTTCCAAAACTTCAATTGTTGATTGCTCTGCACCAACAGCTCCCCCTCAATCATCAATTTGAGGTTTTCTCTATCTTCTTTATGCCTGCCATGTCTTTGAATCTCTGTAGCTTTGGTCCATCCAAGCTTTTGGTAAGCATATCAGCTATCTGATCTTTTGTTGAAGTATGTATGACTTCAATCTCTTTATCCATCACCTTCTCTCTCAGAAAATGATAGTGAATCTCAATGTGTTTAGTCCTTGCATGAAACACAGGATTAGCAGCTAAATACAATGAACTCATGTTATCTCCATAAATGATAGGTGTACTCTGTATGGTGTCAAAACTCTTCATGAGAGTCTTAAGCCATATAACTTCCTTTGCAGCTTCAACCATACCTTTGTATTTAGCTTCCATAGATGATAAAGCAACTATGTGTTGCTTCTTTGAACACCAAGAGATTAACTTATCTCCCACATAACACAAATATCCATATGTTGATCTCCTATCATCAGGATTACCTGCCCAATCTGCATCACTATATATTTTGATGTTTGTATCTGATGTAAAACCATAATACAAACCCTCTTTGAGTGTACCCTTAATGTACCTCAACACTCTTTGACCTGCAATCCAATGTTCTTTTTTAGGACAATGCATGAATTGGGACAAAACTCCAACTGCATATGATAAATCAGGCCTAGTTAATGTAGCATAGATAAGACTACCAACCAAACTCTGATATATCTTCATATCCTTGAATTCTTCTCCACCATATCTGCTCAATTTGTGATTTACCTCCATTGGAGTAGGTGCTACCCTGCAATCATTCATTTTAAACTTGATTAACAAGTTTCTCAAATACCTTTCTTGAGTCACATACACTCCATGTTGAGTGTATGAAATCTCCATGCCCAAGAATTATGACAAGTTTCTCAAGTCACTGATTTTGAACTCCTTCTCCATTTGCTTCTTTAGGCTTTGAATACCTTTCTCATCTGTACCTGTAAGAATTATATCATCAACATATATGCACATGTAAATGAAACCATCATCACTTGCTTTAATAAGCAAGCTACTATCTGCTTTAGATACTTGAAATCCAAGTTCTTTCAAGAACTTCACAAGTCTATAATTCCATGCCCTTGGGGCCTCCTTCAACCCATACAAAGCATCTTGAGCTTACATACATGATCTGGATACCTTCTATCTCTGAATCCTTGAGGTTGCTCCATGAAAACATCATCTGAAATATAACCATTTAAGAAAGCATTCTTCACATCTAATTGACATAATCTCCAACCTTTACATGCAGCAATAGCTATGAGTGTCCTAATGGTTGTCATTTTTGCCACAGGACTATAAGTCTCATCATAATCAATACCATATGTTTGAGCAAACCCTTTCACAACAAGTCTAGCTTTATACCTAGACACACTTCCATCTGCAAACCTCTTAGTCTTGTAGACCCATTTGCATCGAATGATCTTTTGACTATTTGGTTTAAGAACCAAATCCCATGTCTGATTCTTCATTAATGCATCATATTCTTCCTGCATAGCTTTCTCCCAATTTTCCTTACCTTTTGCCTCTTCATATGTGGAAGGGTCTTCATCTGCCTTTATCATGTAAGCATAATCTTTGGTAGCCAAAAAAGAAGTATCATAGCTATACCTTGTAGGTTGCCACTTGTGTCTTGATGACCTTCTAAGTTCTCCACTCCTTGAGGTTTCTGGTTCTTCACACTCAGGATCAAATCTTGGCATTTCTTCAACTTCAACCTGCACTTTATTATTCTCCTCTTCATCAAATATCTGAACCTTTGATTTACCCTTCTTTTGACTCACAACTTCTTCATCATCTGTATTAATATTGATTGTACCTGCATACCAAGTACCTTGCTCATCAAATGTAACATCCTTAGACACAATGAATTGCTTTGTGGATGGACTCCACAATCTATAACCCATCTGCTTGTCATCATAACCAATGAATACATACTTTTTAGCTTTAGGTTCTAACTTGTGTCTTAATTGTGATGGCACATATGCATATGCCAAACATCTAAATACTTTGCAATGATCCAAGGTATGTCTCTTACCCCACCATGCCTCATATGGTGTCATACCCTACAAGGCTTTACATGGTAGCCTATTAACCAAATAAGTAGCTGTATTTACAGCCTCAGCCCACAAATAATTTGGGCAATTTTTCTCCTTCATCATTGACCTTGCAAACTCAACAAGAGTTCTATTTCTTCTCTCTGCTACACCATTTTGTTGAGGAGAGTACCTGCAAGTAATTTCCCTTTTTATACCTGCATTCCACAAGTAATCACTGAACTCATTAGAGAAATACTCTCCCCCTCCATCTGACCTTAGTCTCTTCAATTTATGACCTGTAATTCTTTCTGCATATGCATGATAGTGTTTAAATGTATTAAACACTTCTGACTTATCTTTGATCACATAGATAGTGATTCATCTGGTAGCATCATCAACATAAATCACATAGTACCTTGAACCATTGATACTGAAATCCTTTGATGGTCCCCACACATCTGTGTGTACCAACTCAAGCTTCTCTGAATACATGAAACCATGCTTCGAGTAAGATTGCTTATGAGCCTTACCTAATTGACACGCCTCACATTTGTATGTCATATGTTGACCTGAAACATTAGGCAATCCAAGCACTGAACCATTGTTAATCATATCTTTGATACCTCTTTCATTGAAGTGTCCAAGCCTCTTGTGCCAAAGATCTAATTCAGAGATCTTATGTCCTCCATAAGTGAACAAGGCATGACCAACATTACCTTGAATCTTCAAGGTGAACAACCTTCCTTCTTTCTTTCCTAAAACAATTTGTTTATACCCATTGCTAGGGTCTTCCACAAACACTCCTTCATTAGTGAATCTAACTTCATAACCTTTTTCAACAATTTGTCCTACACTTATCAGATTCTTAGGAATTGTAGGAACATACAAAACCTTACTCAAGAGAGTACTTCCATCCTTGGCCTTCACTGATCCAATTGACTTCACATTATGCTTTGTATTGTCACCTGTTTGAACAACATGATTAGATACCTTATTTTCCAAATTAGTCATCAATGCTATGTTACCACTCAGGTGATTGCTACACCCTGAGTCAATGTAGAAGACTCTTTGGTCTTCACTTTGCCTTTCACAAGTTGCATTCATTATCAATGTTGAATCCTCCTTCTGATCTGAAGCATAATTGCAGTAGTTATTATTGTATTGTTGACTTTGGAATCCTCTACTTGCATTTCTTCCAAAGTAACCCCCTACTACCTCTTCCTCTGAAGTTACCTCTTTGATTTTTGCCACCTCTTCCTCTTGAATTAAAATTTTGATTATATCCACCATTACTCTGAGTATTATGCCAACAATCATTAGCTAAGTGATTTGTCTTACCAGAAATCCAGCAAGCTTTGACTCCATCTTTATTATTCCTGCCTCTTCCTCTACCTTTGCTGATGAGCCTTCTTTCGGCTCTAATACCACTTGTTGGGGTGATTAACTTCGCTCTTGTACTACTGTCGATAGTCGTCGTGACAAGGCTTGAACCTTGTCAGGCCTGCGGAAATTGCCATGCCACCGAAATCGGTTCCCAAGCTAGAGTGATATTAGAACACCTCTATAATCAGCAGTAGCTCAGCATGGTTACTATCACTTAACATATAAAACTGCACTTTGAATCTACTGGAAAAATTCCACTGGAACTTCACTGGACTGCTACTGGACTGTCAAGTGAGTATACAAGAAGTAAGGAAGTGATGCGTGAACTTCCTTCTCTGAGTGAACACTTTCTGAAGTTTTAAGAAAAACTTCTCCGGTTCAGAGTGCCTTCTTTCCGGTTAGACTTTGTACTGTGTGTACATATCCATTTCACCGAAATCCTTGATGAACTGATAGTAGAGATGTCTAGTTATAAGATAAGCTAACTCTCCTACAAAACTTTAATTTACTCTACGAGATATACTTCGTTGTTCTACCGGAAAACTCGTTTTTTGAGAAATTGTAACTGACCGAAAAATGCGTTTACTAAGACAACTATAATTGACCGAGACATTCGTTGACTGAGAGAGTACCGAGGGACATGTTTACTAACGAACTGTAACTGTTAACGGTTGACGAACTTTCTACCATAACACGAAAATACTCAGATTCTTCACATGCGAACAGTGCATGCAAACTTCCACATGAACATGTGTTTTCTATTAGAGAAGATGTGTACAAATTAAGCTTGGCCTCTTCTTGCTCAAGCTATAGAAACTCTCCTACACTGAGTAGTTTCTTTTACCACCTCTCTCAGATGAACACTTGACATTTCAGGTTTCTGTTATTCATCTGTACATACGCGATCTATGGCATCTTCTGAGAACTTCTCACTCTCTCTTCACTCTCTGTACATACGCGATCTCTAGCATCTTCTCACTTCCTCATATTCTCTTTCTCTGTTCTCTCTTCTATATTTTTTGACTTCTGTATGTGCTTTATTTATACTGCGCGCTCTTCTCATGCACGTTCTTATTCACACTTCCCTCTCTATTATTCTTATGCACAATCTCTCTGTATATACAGTTTGATTTGGTGTAACGAACTCTAATTCTACAAGATTCTGTAGTGTACATAACGGTCGTGAATTTGTCCCTTCATTAACACTAGTTTGGTACCAAAACAGGACACTTAAGTGTCCTTTTTTGACAATTTTCCAAAAAATCACATACCTTCTACAAAGAGAATTTGAAAAAATCCTTTAACACACATATTAAATATAATTCAAAGGTTAATGCAAAGATATAAAACACAATAAATCATGTTTTGTGCTCATGTAAATAGCCTCTCAACATGCTATGGTAGTGAATAGGATGAAAATTCCTGATCAAATGTAGTTTTATCAAAAGAAAAAAATTCATCATATGAAAGAATAAATTATACACATTCCTTGAAACATAGATCACATGGTATGAGCCTCAAAATCACTTAGAAAAATCATTTCAATTCAAATAAAATCAATTATTTTGACTCTGTACACCGAAAACAGCAACTAGTTCTAATTATGGTTCAAACAAACTTATGGGAATCCATATAAGTGTACAAATGTGCCAACAATCAAACAAGTTATGAAGACAACAACCAAGGTATACACATATAAAATCAACTCATATGACTCTAGTCACCAAAAATAGAAAACTAAAGCCAATATATGACTCAAAAGAATTTATGGACATCATTCAAGGTGTACACATTCAAGTTACCAAGTAAAAAATGTGTGACATAAAAAACCAAAGCTTACATATACGAGGCTAAATAATTTATTGAAATCCACCAAATTTTTCATGTCTTTGAAGAGAACCAAGAATCTTTTGTTGTGTGGGCATCAACCAAATTCTATACATACAATCATGAATAGTTTGTGGACACATACTCAAAAGCCTTTGATATAATCTTTGATATCATAAAATGATAAGGATCATTTGAAAACATTTCATCATTTCCATCATGGATGCCATCTTCTTTTTGTCAAATGAAATATGTATGCCAATTATTTTCATTCTTATCACAATCACCATTGCGGATCACATATTATTTGATGAGCTTAAGAATGAAACATGGCATGAAAGCATATTTTGAAAGGTTTAATACTTAGAATATCATTTAAATAATTATTATTTTTCATCATAATTTTTATTCCACCTTTGGAGCTATGTTCTTTTTGTGAACATAGAAATATATGCTTTGCCAATTCAGCATGAAAGTTACCACCAAATCGAATGGCTACTAGTTCAAAGTGGAGGCCTTCTAACTTTGAATAAAAATATGCATTCAATTATTATGAAGGTTATCCATTGATAACTTGCCAATTCTCAACAATCTCACTTACACACAAGTTATAGTGAGCCATTCTTTAAAAGGTGTGATAAATGGCAGTGCTCTAGAGAAGACAAGGTTTGAGTCCATGTTTATCACTTTTGTAAGTGTTCAACCTTCTCCAAAGATCCCTAGACACTTGATTTACACTACCAAAGTCCATGAATAGCTTTCCATTTCCTAAAACATATCCAATTTGTCAAAATGTTTGAATTGTGTTATTTTTTCAGTTATGCAAAAAGTTGAGTTTTCAAAAATCCCCATTTTCTTCTTTATTTAATAACACATGTGAAGTTGTAAAATGTCAAAGATTATATTTTTCTCTAAAAGTACATGATAAAGGCTATCAACTCCAAGTGAGTATGCCACCAAAGCCTCAAGGGTGTCATCAAGAAAACTCAATCAATTTGGTGTAAAAGCAGGACACTTAAGTGTCCCAGGACACTCAAGTGTCCTAGTACAGAACTAGTGTTAAGGCTTTTGATTTTCTGAATATTTGATTCCGCTTCTCTTTATCTTTCTTTTTCTTTATGTCTGTCTGTATGTCAAATTCGTGAGTGATTCTTCAACAGCTCCCCCTCAATCACTAATTTGACTCTTCCGGTCTTCATATATTTTTTCTTTCTTTTATACCTGCCATTTCTTTGAATCTGCTTGTCTTTGTTCCATCCAAGCTCTTTGTCAAAATATCTGCAATCTGATCTTTTGTCGGAGTATGTACTATATCTATCTCTTTCTCCATTACCTTTTCCCTCAGGAAATGATACTGAATTTCTATGTGCTTTGTTCTTGCATGAAATACTGGATTTGCTGCAAGATACAAAGAGCTCATATTATCTCCATATATGATAGGTATACCTTGATCAATACCCATGCTTTTGAACAAGGTCTGCATCCATATCACTTCTTTAGCTGCTTCTGCCAGTCCTTTATATTCTACTTCTGTCGACGATAAAGCCACTGTGTGTTGCTTCTTCGAACACCAGCTCACTAGCTTATCTCCTAGGTATATCATATACCCATGTGTTGATCTTCTGTCATCTTGACTTCCTGCCCAGTCTGAGTCACTGAATGCTCTCAGCTGTATATCTGAAGTAAAAGGATAGTATAATCCTTCTTTTACAGTTCTTTTGATATATCTAAGAACTCTCTGTCCGGTAACCCAATGTTGATCCTTCGGACAATGCATGAACTGTGAGAGAACTCCCACTGCATAGCTAAGATCCGGTCGTGTTAGTGTAGCATAGATTAAGCTTCCCACTAATGACTGATATTTCCTCATATCTTTAAACTCTGCACCACTATATTTGCTGAGTTTGTGATTTGCTTCAAGCAGTGTTGAAGCTTCTCTGCAATTCTCCATATTAAACTTCTTTAGTAAGTTTAGGAGATACCTTTCTTGCGTAACATATACACCATGATCTGTGTATGTGATTTCCATTCCTAGAAAGTATGACAACTTTCCTAGATCACTGATCTGAAACTCCTTTTCGAGTAATCTCTTTACTTCTTCAATTCCTTCATCTGAAGTTCCTGTGATTATAATGTCGTCTACATAAATGCAAATGTAGATCATACCTTCTTCTGTTCTCTTAATGAGTAGACTTGCATCTGCTTTCGAACTTTGGTATCCAAGTTCATTGAGATATTTCACAAGTCTGTAATTCCAAGCTCTTGGAGCTTGCTTCAGTCCGTAAAGTGCTTTTCTTAAGCTGCAAACAAAATTTGGGTATCTGGAACTTACAAAACCTTCTAGTTGTTCCATGTAGACTTCATTTGATATATATCCATTCAGAAATGCATTCTTTATATCTAGCTGACTTAGCTTCCATCCTTTTGATGCTGCTATAGCAATCACTGTCCTTATGGTTGACATCTTTGCCACCAGACTAAACGTCTCGTCATAATCTATGCCATGCGTCTGAGTATAGCCCTTGATAACCAGTCTAGCTTTGTATCTGGCTATCCTTCCATCTGCGAGTTTCTTAACTTTGAAAACCCATTTATTTCCGATTACTTTCTTACCATTTGGTTTCGGAACAAGCTCCCATGTCTTGTTCTCCTCCAGTGCGATAAACTCTTCTTCCATTGCTTCTTTCCATTGTTTCTTGCCTTTAGCTTCATCATACATAATTTTTCTGAGTTATATACAAGGTATCATAAGAATACCTTTCTGGTTGTCTTCTATTCCTGTTTGACCTTCTTGGTTCAAACTCTTCATGTGTATCTGAATACACGTCTTCATCAAATCCCTGTTCATCTCCATTTCTCATACCTGATCCGATCCTGGACGTACTCGCCTGCATATAGTCTTCATCTCTATTCACCTGCACGATTGATTTCCCTTTCTCTTTCCTTCTTACTTCTTCTTCGAATTCTTCTGGTGTATGATTCTGATCTGTATACCAGCTTTTCTGTTCATCAAATGTAACATCTCTAGAAACAGTAAACTGTTTTGTTAGAGGACTCCACAACCTGTAACCCATCTGCTTTTCATCGTATCCTACGAACACATATTTCTCGGCTTTTGGTTCGAGCTTATGTCTGAGTTGTGATGGTACATAAGGGTAAGCTACTGATACAAACACTTTGCAATGATCAAGTGTTGGCTTCTTTCCCCACCAGGCTTCATACGGGGTCATTCCATCTAATGCCGTACATGGTAATCTGTTTACCAAGTATGTAGCTGTATTTACGGCTTCAACCCAAAGATAATTTGGACAATCCTTTTCCTTTAGCATAGCTCGTGCAAACTCAACTAGAGTTAGGTTCCTTCTTTCTGCTACACCATTTTGTTGTGGTGTATACCTGCAAGTTATTTCTCTCTTGATACCTGCATTCCACAGATAGTCATTGAACTCTCGGGAGAAGTATTCTCCCCCTCCATCAGACCTTAGTCTCTTCAGCTTTTATCCTGTGAGTCTTTCAACATATGCATGAAAATGCCTGAAAGCTCCAAACACTTCTGATTTCTCTTTCAAAACATATAACATTATCCATCTTGTAGCATCATCAATGAATAAAACATAATACCTCGATCCACTGATTGATCCTTCTTTTGTTGGACCCCATACATCTGTATGAATGAGTTCGAGTACTCCATCATGTTTGAATCCTTTCTTCTGGAAAGGTAACTTGTGGGCTTTTCCCAATTGACATGCTTCGCACTTATGAATCATATGTTGATCTGTACATTCGGTAATCCTAGTACTGACTGATTCGCTATCATAGCTTTAATTCCTTTTTCATTAAATTGACCTAATCTCTTATGCCAGAGATCAAGTTCTGTAATCACCTTTTCACAATGTGTGAGCAACGCTTGGCTGATGTTCCCTTGTACTCTTAAGGTAAAGAGTCTGCCTTCTTTCTTACCAGAGACGATCTGATTATATCCGTTCTCAGGATCTTCTACAAATACTCCTTCATTTGTAAATGTGACTTGAAAACCTTTCTCAACTATCTGATCAAATTTTTCGGTATTGTTGGAACATACAAAACATTGGTTAGCAAATCTGCTCCACTCTTACATTTCACTTTTCCAATTGAATGTACACTATGTCTCGTATTGTCACCTGTTTGAACAGTATGACTGGAACTACCTTTCTCCAATTCTGACATCAGTTCTATATTTCCTGACAAGTGATTAGAACATCCAGAATCAATGTAAAATACCTTCAGGTCTTCGTTATCTGATGTGCTGATTGAGTTCATCATCAACGATGTATGACCTTCATTCTGTGTGTCATTTGCGTAGTTGTTGTAGGTGGTGTTGTAGGATTGGTTCTGTCCCCAACTTCTTGCACCACCTCTACCGTAACCTCCTCTTTGATTTTGTCTACCTCTTTGAAAGTTATTCTGATATCTTCCGCTTCTGCCTCTGCTATTACTGTTTTGATTTGATCCTTGTTGATTGTGCCAGCAATCATGAGCCAAATGATTACTTAGTCCACAGATCTAGCAAGCCCTCTTGTTGTTATTCTGACTACCTCTTCCTCTTCCAAATCCTCTTGCTCTTCCTCTACCGATGCTTTTACCTCTTGCATAGTAAGCCTGAGAACTCGACTCTTCTTCGTCTTTTGACTTGCTTTTGTCTTTCTTCTTGTTCTTTATGTACATTGCAGAACTTTGTCCTTTATTTGCATCTCCTTTCAGGTCTTGCTCATATGTGAGCATCAAACCAAGCAACTGATTTAAATCTGGTACAAAATGATTTAAAGAAAGTTCAGTTGAGAGTACGAAAGGTTTCCACCTTTCATCTCCTCTCAAACCTGTTAGTAGTTGCGCTATCAATCTGTGATCTTCGACATCTTCATTTATGGATCCAAGGCTATCTGCTAGATCCTTCATCTTAGTGACATAGTCACTAATGCTTTGACTCGACTTCTTTTTGAACGTTGTGAACTCAGACCATAAGCTAGCCTTCCTAGCTTTCGTAGTATTTTGGAAATGATCTTCCAACGCGCTCCATATGTCCTCCACTTTCTCCAAGCCTCTAATGTGCGGTAGTAGATGGTCTGAAATGGTATTGTAAATGTAAGCTCTTGCCGTTGCATCTTTCTTCTGCCACAGCTTCAAGGCTTCTAATTCTTCTTTTTCCGATTGACTATCATCTTCGAAAGTCGGCTTCTTTTCTTCTCCGGTCACATACATCATTAAGTCCTTACTCATAAGTAAGGCTTCCATGCGCATTACCTCATGCGGGATAATTATCTCTATCCAATTTATCAATTTGGACATGATCTGCCATGATCTTCTTGTTTCTGTTACTTCCGGTGACTTTTGAGAATCTTTCTGCTCTTCAAAATCTTTCTCATTCTGGTTCCACTTGTTGTGGTTAACCGGCTCTGGCACCAATGATGGTGAATACTCGGGCTCTAATGCCAATTGAGGGTGGATATTCTGGCTCTGATACCACTGATGAGCCTTCTTTCGGCTCTGATACCACTTGTTGGGGCGATTAACTTCGCTCTTGTACTACTGTCAGTAGTCGTCGTGGCAAGGCTTGAACCTTGTCAGGCCTGCGGAAATTGCCGCGCCACCGAAATTGGTTGCCAAGCTAGAGTGATATTAGAACACCTCTATAATCAGCAGTAGCTCAGCATGGTTACTATCACTTAACATATAAAACTGCGCTTTGAATCTACTGGAAAAATTCCACCGGAACTTCACTAGACTGCTACTGGACTATCACTGGGATTATACCGGAATCTTACCGGAATCAACTCCTATTCTCTTTGTAATTACTTCAAGTGAGTATACAAGAAGTAAGGAAGTGATGTGTGAACTTCCTTCTCTGAGTGAACACTTTCTGAAGTTTTAAGAAAAACTTCTCCGGTTCAGAGTGCCTTCTTTCCGGTTAGACTTTGTACTGTGTGTACATATCCATTTCACCGAAATCCTTGATGAACTGATAGTAGAGATGTCTAGCTATAAGATAAGCTAACTCTCATACAAAACTTTAATTTACTCTGCGAGATATACTTCGTTGTTCTACCGGAAAACTCGTTTTTTGAGAAATTGTAACTGACCGAAAAATGCGTTTACTAAGACAACTATAATTGATCGAGACATTCGTTGACTGAGAGAGTATCGAGGGACACGTTTACTAACGAACTGTAACTGTTAACGGTTGACGAACTTTCTACCGTAACACGAAAATACTCAGATTCTTCACATGCGAACAGTGCGCACAAACTTCCACATGAACATGTGTTTTCTATTAGAGAAGATGTGTACAAAATTAAGCTTGGCCTCTTCTTGCTCAAGCTATAGAAACTCTCCTACACTGAGTAGTTTCTTTTACCATCTCTTTCAGATGAACACCTGACATTTCAGGTTTCTGTTATTCATCTGTACATACACGATCTATGGCATCTTCTGAGAACTTCTCATTCTCTCTTCACTCTCTGTACATACGCGATCTCTGATGTCTTCTCACTTCCTCATATTCTCTTTCTCTGTTCTCTCTTCTATATTTTTTGACTTCTGTATGTGCTTTATTTATACTGCGCGCTCTTCTCATGCACGTTCTTATTCGCACTTCCCTCTCTATTATTCTTATGCACAATCTCTCTGTATATAGAGTTTGATTCGGTGTAACGAACTCTGATTCTACAAGATTCTTTACTGTACATAACGCTCGTGAATTTGTCCCTTCATTAAGGCTTTTGATTTTCTGAATATTTGATTCCGCTTCTCTTTATCTTTCTTTTTCTTTATGTCTGTCTGTATGTCAAATTCATGAGTGATTCTTCAACATTTGCCACCTCCTCTTCCTCTTAGGAAGTTGGCTTGACTAGTTGTGCCTTCATCTTCATTTGCTTGTTGCTTCCCTTTGCTATTTTTCTTCTTGTCCTTTGAGTACATTGCATGACCTGTACTCTTGTCACCTTCACCTTTGACATCCTGCTCAAAGGTTAACATATGTCCTAGCAACTGATTTAAGTCAGGAGTAAAATGATCAAGTGATAATTCAGTAGATAGAATGAATGGCTTCCATTTGGTGGAGTATTGACTGAGATATGCCCTTGACAAGTAGACAGACTTTGGAGTAGACAAGCAGTGAGCACATAAATGAATAATGTAAATGTATCTATAAATTAACACTTGTGTACAATCCCATTGGCATGAAAAGCATTGCCTAATGTTGTAGAGAGGTCTAGGCTATGATGTAGTCCTCACACACACTCAATGACAGTAGAATGAAGCTCGGGAGTGATGTCTCTCACCACGAGTTTTCAAGTTCACCTTTTATATGGAATGTGTAAGAATTTGAATTCAAATTCAAATTCTTGGCTCCTTCTAATCAAGCTTCTAAAAACTTGGAGATATTCTCTCAATCAAGTGAACTAACTTTTTCACGAATCATTTGGGTAGGTGATTACAAAAGATTCTAAGTCAAATTGACTTTTACATTGAGGTAAAGTGGTAAGTAATCACTAGCATATGTTCCTATGGTTCTTTATGCATGTAGAGTCTTCATGATATCTTCCAAGCCAAATGTGTAGGCTTGTGATTTACACCAACAGCTCCCCCTCAAGCCAAACATTTTGGCTTAAGTCTTCATCTTCAATATTCAAGTACATCCTGCAATCCAATCATAGATTTGAACTTGCAAAGTTTGGTCCCATCCAAAGCTTTAGTCAGCAAATCTGCACATTGCATGTTGGTTGACACATAGGTCAGCTGAATGTCCTTGCTTAGCAACTTCTCCCTCACATAATGATAATGAACTTCTATGTGTTTGGTCCTGGCATGATAGATAGGATTAGCTGCAAGGTGAAGAGAACTTGTATTATCTCCAAAGATAATTGGAGGCCTAGTATATAAGCCCAATTCTATATACAAAAGCTTAATCCAAATTGCTTCTTGAGTGGCATTAGCTAGCCCTCTATACTCTGCTTCTGTAGAAGACAATGCAACAGTTGGTTGCTTTTTTGCAGACCATGAAATTGGTTTGTCACCTGCAAAAGAAATGTATCCAGAAGTGCTTCTTCTATCATCCTTGCATCCTGCCCAATCTGCATCTGAATAGACTTTTATATCAATATCTGAAGTGTAAGGAAAATACAAACCATGGTTCTGTGTACCCTTGAGATACTTCAAGATCCTTTTGGCAGCCTCTAAGTGAGGTATCCTTGGTTTGTGCATGAATTGACTTAGCACACTAACTCCATATGCAATATCAATTCTAGTTAAGGTAGCATAGTTCAAGCTACCCACCATACTTTGATAACCTGTAATGTCTTGGACTTCATCACCTTCATGGGCACTTAGCTTTAGGTTCACCTCCATTGGAGTGCTAGCTGCTTTAGCATCCTGCAATTGAAATTTCTTCAACATATCTTGTACATACTTCTTCTGAGTAATGTATATTCCTGAATTAGTGTAAACTAATTCAAGTCCCAAAAAATACTTCAATAATCCAAGATCATTGATCTTGAATTCCTTCATCATCTGGCTTTTGATGCTTCTGATTCCATTGACATCATTGCCTGTAATGATGATGTCATCAACATAAACACAAAGATAGATTACCTCTGAATTACTTCTCTTAATGAACAGAGAAGTGTCAGCCTTACTCATGACAAAACCTTGGTCTTGGAGGTATGTAGTTAGCCTGTAATTCCATGCCCTAGGTGCCTGCTTCAATCCATATAAAGCCTTCTTTAGTTTGCAAACATAAGTTACCTTCTTAGGGTCTTCATAGCCAGGAGGTTGTGACATATAAACCTCTTCTGAAATCCATCCATTCAAGAAAGCATTCTTGACATCCAATTGGTACATGTTCCAATTCTTTGATGCAGCCACACTAACCAACACTCTGATTGTTGGCATCTTGGCCACAGGAGAAAATGTCTCTTCATAGTCAATGCCTTGGGTTTGTGCAAAACCCTTGGCTACCAATCTGGCCTTGTACCTATTAATTGTGCCATCAGAATTTCTTTTTAATTTATAGATCCATTTGGATCCTATTACCTTCATGGAGTCCTTCTTGGGTACTAACTCCCATGTATCACTCTCCTTGAGTGCTTCAATCTCCTCATCCATAGCTTCTTTCCATTCTGATTTGGTGATTGCTTCTTCATATGAACCTAGTTCTTCATTTGACAGATCCTTTGCAAGGTAAACTGAATGTTTAGTAACAAGAGATGTATCATACCCATATCTAATAGGTTTTTTACTTTCCCTTTGTGACCTTTTGAAAGGTTGAACTGAAGATTCAAATATTTCTTCAAGCTTCTTCATCTTCATTTTGCCTTTAGACTTCCATGCCTTGAATTCTTCAAGGTTGATTGTATCTTCATCATCTGAACTTGAGTCTTCTTTCTGAGTTGGTTCCTCCTTTGTAAGTTTTGGAAATTCCTCTTCCAAATCATAGGGTAGTTTGACTTTCCTCCATTCATTCTCATACCAAGAATCATTCTCATCAAAGATCACATCTCTGCTTACCATAAATCCCTTATTGGTAGGGTTATAAAACCTGTAACCTTTTTTATTTAAATCATATCCAATGAAAATACATTTTTCAGCCTTTGGATCTAGCTTTCCTCTTACCTGTGAAGGAATGTGTACATATGCTACACATCCAAAAATTTTGCAGTGATCTAATGATGGTCTCTTACCATGCCAAGCTTCATAAGGTGTCATACCATCAAGTGATTTTGATGGTAACCTGTTTATGAGATAGGTGGCAGTAGAAACACTCTCTACCCATAGATAGTTAGGTAATTTCTTCTCATTAAGCATAGATCTAGCTGTCTCAACAATTAACCTATTTCTTCTTTCAGCTACCCCATTCTGTTCAGGAGAGTACCTTGTGGTTATTTCCCTTTTGATGCCTCTGTCCTGCAAGAAGTCCTCAAATTCATTGGAGAAGTACTCACCTCCTCCATCTGACCTTAGCCTCTTCAAATTCCTTCCTGTCTGATTTTCAACTAATGCAAGATATTTCTTAAAACAATTAAATACCTCATCCTTGTGCTTCATAAAGTATAATACAGTACATCTGCTATAATCATCAATAAAAGACACATAGTACCTTCAACCTGAGACTGAGGGGTCTTTGCTAGGTCCCCATACATCTGTGTGTACAAGCTCTAGATAGTCTTCATGCATATATCCTTTCTTGGAGAAGGGTAACCTGTGAGACTTACCAAATTGACAAGCACCACACTTGTAAATCATATGTTGTTTGGATACATTAGGTATCCCAAGCACACATTGGTCCCTGCACATTTGCTTCAAGGTCCTTTCTCCTATGTGCCCTAATCTCTTGTGCCAAATCTCAAGCTCTGAAAGTGTTTGATCTTTATAACTGTATAATGCAATGTTCTTTGTATCTTCCAACTCAAAAGTGAAAAGTCTACCTGATTTTTCTCCTTTAGCTATCCTTTTGAATCCATGTCTTGGGTCCTCCACAAATGCTCCATAGTGATTGAATCTGACCTGCAACCCTTTCTCTACAATCTGACCAACACTCATTAAGTTCTTTGTAATTGTAGGTACATAAAGTACTCTGCTCAACAAATTCTGATTACCATCACAAGTTTTCACATTTCCAACTTTAACTACAGAATGCTTTGTATCATCACCTGTTTGGACTTGGTGTTTACCTTTTGGTTCCTCAAGATCAGAGAGTAGTGCCACATTACCAGCCACATGATTTGAACACCCTGAATCAATATAAAATAAGTGATCATCATTTGTACCTGACTTTGAAGTCATGTTCATGATCAAGAGAGAGTCATCCTACTCCTCTGTGTAGTTGTTGTAGTCCTTTCTGTTTCTGAATCCTCCTTGGTAGTTGCCATTGTAATTGTTGTTGGAGTTGTTGTTATAATTGTTGTTGTGGCCTTGGTGATGGTTGAAACTTCCTCTAGACTGAGAGTATCCACCTCTTTGGTAGCCTCTTCCTCTCTGATTTTTGTAATTCCTGTAACACTCACCTGTGGTGTGATTTGACAAACCACAAATGTTACATGGTGATGTGTTATAGGGTCTCCCCCTACCTTGCTTACCTCCTTTGCCCCTACCTCTTGAAGATCTACCTCTCCCTGCATAGTTGGCTTGGGAGGTAGAGTATTCATCTTCCACCTTCTTACTCTTGCCTTTATCCTTAGATTTCTTATCAGTGTATAGGGCAGAAGAGTTGTTACCTTTGGTAGTATCTCCACTCTTGGTAAGCTTTGCTTCATGTGTGAATAGTTGACCCATGAGAGTTGTAAGATCTGGAGTGTGCATGTCCATGTAGAGATCCATTGCAGTGGTGAAGCTTTCCCACTTGGCATCAGCCTTGATCCCATTGATTACCTGCCTTACAATTTGTTCCTCTTCAATCTCTTCTCCTATGCTTGCTAACTGATCTGCAACATCTTTGATCTTGGTCACAAATTTTGAAACAGCTTGCTTAGGTTGCTTCCTTAGTGTTGTGAATTCAATCCACAACTAATTTTTCCTAGCCCTTGTATTGGAAGAAAAATATGATGACAAGGTTTCCCAAGTCTCTTGGGAAGTCTTACAATTTCTGATATGAAGTAAAAGAAAGTCAGATATAGAGTTGAGTAGATAAGACCTTGCCAATGCATCCCTTGCACACCATGTTTTGAGTTTTTCTTGCTCCTCCTTGGTTGGCAAACCTCTTGCTTTGAATGAGGGCAATTCCTCATCTCCTGAGATGTATCCATAGAGACTCCTTCCTTGTAAGTAGGTCTTCATCCTTAGAGACCAAGCTTGATAGTTTTTCATGTCCAATTTGTCAATAAATGAAGGAAAAACATCTCCCATTTTACCTTATTTGCTCTCATACCACTGTTGGGAAAGATGGATGGATGATCCAATAGATTGAGTAGCTATTGCTAAAACTTGCTTTGTACCAGCCCTCTTTAGCTTCAGACTTGATTAGTAGACTCCCTTAGCTTTCCAATGACACCAGGAAATGGCCTATGTCCTTTGGAAATGAAGTGTGTAATGATTGAATCAAAACAGATAACTTTGGAAGTCACAAAGTCAAGAAAACCTTCTATTTTGGTCTTGACACCTGCTCAATGTTTTGCTCAGTGTGACCAGCACAGTAGCAATTGATAAAATTCCTTCTAGGGGTATTCAATTAGCTTAGTAAGCTAAAATTCACAAGTGGAATGATGTAAAATAATGAACTATGCTAAGAGAAATTAATTTAGCAAGATTTGGTATACCCCCGACTTTTTAGGACTGTAGCAAAGATAGACCAGTGAGCACCTCGATGACGATTTCTCTAAATTGGCTGAATGAAATCACTTCAAACTTTTTCAGCATGTAGATGACTTTGAGCTGAATCCAACAAGCTTTGAATCACTGAATTTGGTGGAGTATTGACTGAGATATGCCCTTGAAAAGTAGACAGACTTTGGAGTAGACAAGCAGTGAGCACAGAAATGAATAATGTAAATGTATCTATAAATTAACACTTGTGTACAATCCCATTGGCATGAAAAGCATTGCCTAATGTTGTAGAGAGGTGTAGGCTATGATGTAGTCCTCACACACACTCAATGACAGTAGAATGAAGCTCGGGAGTGATGTCTCTCACCGCGAATTTTCAAGTTCACCTTTTATATGGAATGTGTAAGAATTTGAATTCAAATTCAAATTCTTGGATCCTTCTAATCAAGCTTCTAAAAACTTGGAGATATTCTCTCAATCAAGTGAACTAACTTTTCCACGAATCATTTGGGTAGGTGATTACAAAAGATTTTAAGTCAAATTGACTTTTACAATAAGGTAAAGTGGTAAGTAATCACTAGCATATGTTCCTATGGTTCTTTATGCATGTAGAGTCTTCATGATATCTTCCAAGCCAAATGTGTAGGCTTGTGATTTACACCAACAGCTAGAGCCTATGCTGACCCTCAAAGGAGAGATATCAACTTTGAGGTAGGAGAGCAAGTCTATCTTAAAGTTCCATGAAGACGAGACCTTGTCCAAAATTATCTCCTAGGTATTGTGGACCTTTCCAAATACTTAAGAGAATAGGAAAGATGGCTTACCTGCTCCAACTTCCAGAGAATAGTCAAATCCATCTAGTTTTTCATGTTAGCCGACTTAAGAAAAGGTTGGGTGAATCTGACAACCTCATTCCAGATAGTGAGGTTGTAGAGCCTATTTCTGTTCAATCAATTCCACATGAGCCTGAGAGCATACTACACACTAGAGAGAAATGGACGAGAAGTCACTTGTATAAAGAGTGCGTAGTAAAGTGGAAAGATAGTTTAGAAGATAGTTCCACATGGGAGCGGAAATACATGGGGATATAGTGGGAGTGGTGATTCTATTATTTCTCTCTTTCTATCAGACCTTCCAATACCATTTTTGAGGACAAAAATGGAACTAAGGGGAAGGAAATGTTATATGGAGTAACCCCTAAGAAGAGGTGTGAACCACCTCTTAGCTTTGTTTAGATGGGCTCACACATGAGTGCCATGTGGCACCCATGTGTGAAGCCATGTGGGGGGGAGCTCACTTCTATAGAGAGTGAGAGAGTAAATACTGGACACCACGCGGCTGGGCGGATTAACTATAGCATCGATCTCCGTGTTAATAGCCAGCAGATTCCTTCGTAGTGAGTGCACAACAAGACAAAATAAGGGGGCTTATCAAGGGAGCACGACAATATTGGTGCCAATATATATTATAAGAACATTCAAATCAATCCAACATGCATGCATCCATGCATACATACATTCGTTAATTAATAAATGCATACAGATGCACAAATGAAAAACATATATACACGAACATATTCATACATACATACACACGTACTTACATACATGTATATATAATGTTAAGTATGTATGTGTATGGCATGCATACATACACACACACACACACACATATATATATATATATATATATATATATATATATATATATATATATATATATATATATATATATATATAATATATGTGTGTGTATGTATTACAGGCATGCATACAATTATATACGATTAGTATGCATATAAATGATCTGTATTATAAGACCAATCATCATTACATTCTTTCTGTAAAATCATACCGAAATCATATGCAAGTTTATCGGAAAACAATTTATTAAAAACCATTGTTTGAATATATTCAATAAATGGGCATGCATAAATACATATCTAATTGTGTTCTACTAAATCACATTGTAACTAAGCGAAGAAAAGATAATAAGATATGTGTGCACAAACCGAACCCATATTCCTCATTAGTAGAACATAGATACAAACGTTGATACATGCCTAGATACATACATACATACATAAATATATGCATGCATACACACATACATATACACGCATATATACATACATATAGAACACAATGGCTTCCCCGGATAGGAGATAATATTTGATTATACAATTTCTTGATTACAGATATGATTGTAGGATAAAATTTCTTGATTACAGATATGATTTGGAATACAATAGCTTCCCCGGATAGGAGATAATATTTGATTATATGTGTGGTTACGTATGATTGTATATGAATGTACAAACAGATCTAGACAATGGTTATGTATATGATTGTAGTAGAAGTCAATGGTCTTTTGCCTTGTTGTACTACTTTATCGGCTGAAAAAATGAAATAAAGAATTACAATTCCATTTATGCACACACTCAAGTAATTCTGAAATTAGTTCGAAAGAGAATTCTCAATGGAAGCATAGAAGAAATATGTGATTGATGAGCAGAACACTGTCGATCTCGTATTCATTCATTTATTCATACATACATACATGCACACATACATGCATACAAACACACATACATACATACATACATACATGCACACATACATGCATACAAACACACATACGTACATAAATGCATATATACATACATACATACACATACATACATAGGTACATACACACATGCATGTACACACATAGACATACGGAAAAGCTTTCTGGAAGAAAAAATACAATGATACATTATTGCAGCATTTTACCTTGAAGATTGCAAAGCTATTGCCACTCTCATGGAATCATTCTTGTGGTTGAGTCTTCGTGATGTTGGAGATGCATTTGATCTTGGTTTCTATCAACACACTGTTATATGCTTGATTTAATTATGCATAACCCAACTTGATATTCAATCTTTTGTCTCTTAGATGATAAATTTTATGCATTTCCTAGGTTTCAAGAATTGGCGGGTGGTTAAGCGCATAATTTTCTACTTGAATGGTGCCCAACTAATTGGGTTGTGTTATCACAAGGGGCATCATTACCACCATATTTATTTTGATTTTTTTTACTCATATTGGGGTCTTTGCTATGATAATCATGTGTCTTCCAATGTTTTTTGCTTTGTGCTTGGTAGCTCATGCATATCTTGGTCGAGAAAGAAGCAAGCTACTTTGGCCACTTCTAGTTGTGAGGTTGCATATAGGACAACTTTTAGAGATATTGTTGAGTGTGTGGTGTAGACACCTTTTTGTTGGTTTGGGTGTTGGTGACTCCTCTCCCACCACCATCTTTACTGAGAGTCAGAGCACATTGGCAAATGCAAGGAACCATGTGTTCCATGCTTGCACAAGCATATTGAGATGCACTATCATTATTTCAGGGAAAGAATCTCTATGAAAGAGATCAATTTGGTTTATGTGCCCACACATGATAATGGTGTGGACCTTTTCACAAAGAATCTACGTAGGTAGAAGCTTGAAGCTTTTTAAAAAGCTTTGGGCTTACCTCCTTTTTTGGGATTGATTTTTTCCACATAGTCTGGAACTTCCTTAGTAGATGAGTGTCACCTCCTTGTTTGCCACATCACTCTAGGGAGGGATTTGTTGATATATTTTGGTAGTGGTGTGTATGAACAAATTTAAGAGGGCTAGGGCACTTTTCCCCATCTTTATGAGGTTTTTCCCATGGTTTGTACATATTCCTATAGCCCTAATTAGTCACTTATCTTTGTACATTCACTTGGCAATACAATTAGTGTTGTGTTCTTCTCCAAGCTTCTTCTTCTTCCTTGTGTTGTTCATGTGCTTCCACAATTCTCAAACTCCAACATCATGATCTAATTTTATTGTGATACTAATGCAAATGAGTTTTCTAAAACACTAATCCCTACATATGAGTTTTCTAGTATGCTTAATGCTTAATCTAAATTAATATGTTTGATTTATTCATAATTATTCCTAGTCTTGAGATGTTACCAAGTGCAAAGAAAAGGCACTCGTAAAACACCCTTTCCTTATAGACATATTAATGGGACAAGTAAACAGATTACAGTTTGTTAAAGAAGTCCAAATCAGAACCAAATATGGTTTTTTTTTTAAGAATGCAATCATCAAAGTGAAAATGGCACAAATATAAATATTATCTCATAACCACAATATATATTTCTTTATCTCATAGCTAAACATTATCTCATAAGTACAATATTGATTACTTTCAGTTCCTTAGGTTCAAACTTGCTATAACATATAATTTTCATAACATTAAACTCATGAGGAAAGATTAAATACCCTTTTTTTTGCTTTTCCTAGCTTCAAACCTATTACTAGAATTGCCCTCACAGGACATGAATATTGATGTATAATACTAGCATCATTCTCAAATTAAGGTTAGGCCATTATAAACATAAAATATGACAAGGAACCTTATTGACATGCTCACATATGCCTTTTTCTAAAGTATGTACAAAAAAAAAGTTTTCATGCATAAGGTTGTATGTTAGCAAATACCTTTCATATTTACAATTTCCCAATTGCATGAGATTCTATTGAAATCGGTTCAGAATAAATTGAAGGTAATTAAGGTTTATGTATAAGAGACCACACATTACATCAAAACCTAAGGGTGAAAAAATATTTTTGTCCAGGAATGGGTTTCGCAAATTTTATGAGCACAAACGCTCGTTTGCATGTATATATGTACTTCTATATATGTGTATCTAAGTCTATAATGTATCAATGCGTTGCCATATGCTAAAAAATGAGAACATTAAAATGGCATAAGGTATTCATGAACTTTTTGCATTCAAGAAGGGTATGGTTTCAACCCCCTATTGACACTCTTGCTCATGTTTGGGTGGATGAATTGTAGCCTTTTGTTGTTTTTCAAACTCGTTGGCCTTCAGATGCCAACTTTTGGACTCATTCGAATTCGGCATTCACACACCTCTATATCAAGGCTTCCAAGAAAGTCAAACCCATCTTCTTGTTGCACCTTAGGGCCATTCCTTTCCAGACTCTACCCTAGTGGACCGTAATGCTCTGTAATCCCAGTCATGCCAAATGTTTAACCTCCGCTCCCCCCCCAATCCTACAAAGCAGGGGAAGCTTTTACAGATCCATAATAATGAGAAAAGCAACTTGCTGTTTTTTTTTTTTAAATAAAGGAAGTTCGGCATTAGCCTACTCTCCCGGACTTGAATTATTAAAAGAAAAGTATAAGAGAAGGGGACTAGTGCCCATGGGACCCCTTGAATCCCACAAAGCAGGGGAAGCTTTTACAGAGTTTAGATGGCATTACAAAGAAGGTTAATCACCCTCTCATCACCCTCATGTGGGGCCCACTTGAGTTTAAACTTGTTATTGATCAAAAGGAGCACTTGATGATGCTAAAAGAGGGGGATTTCTTACAGCAAAAGCAACTTGCTTTTATCAAGAGTGGTCAATTGAGAAAAACAATTTGCTTTTGCTGCTCGTAAAAAAAAAAGTATTTAACTCTGATCGAAAAGCACACGCGTGCTATTATAGAAAAGAAGCTCGCGGGATTTCTTTGTTTCGTTTGTTTGAGGGCACATATCATCTGTTTCAGGATAAGGTTCGGTGAGCAACACATAGACGCGTTCGAGTGTCGCCTTATCTGTGGAGATAGCCATTAACGCGAGATATATCTTCTTGCTTTTCGAAGTGACGGCGGCTTGTACAAGGACGCCATGGCTACCACCTTTCCTCTTCCATGAGTCGCTTTTTGGGTGGGCCTTCCTCATGGTCTGTCTTTCAATGGATGTATCGTCTAATTCTTTGGCTCTGTATTTTTCTGCACTTTCTCCTCATCGATGCTCTAATGGTCTTGAGTCTTGGCTTCAAGTCGCCCTCTATTTTGTCCATCTCTTCTGCATGGTGTGCAGATTGACTTCCTTGTCCGGATCTGATTGAAAGCTATCGACTCCATGTGCGCTCCTTTTGTTCGGAGTTCCTACACAGAAACATCGCCATATCCGTAGCTTAGTAGCATTATTCTTCAGCTGCCCATCAAGCATTCATCGCGCAGAATTATTTTGATATAAACTATTGCACCATCGCGGACTGCTAGAAGAGGGCAGGTGATATGGAGGTTGTGGCTCCAAAGAAGTTTGGCTTTTCTTTTGAGGAAACTATTAATTTCTTTTTAGGGCGGAATACCTTCAACGAAAAATGGAGGAGAAATAAGAAAAGAGATAGATAATTCTATGAAGGAAAAATATTAGAGGGATTGATAGACCTCTTTTTATTTAAAGGAAATTTGGCCAAAGTCTAATCTCTCCGGTCTTGAATGTATTGAGAGAATGACTCTACAAGTGAAGGGCATAGTACCCATGGGACCCCTCGTATCCAGAAAGCAATGCATAGATTGCCAAAGCATCACTACGAAAGGGCAACACAAAGACATCTAATTTCATTGACCCAAAGACATTACAAAAACAGACTAACCACACTGGCCCAAGCATGTCCAACAGTCTACAAGGATTGAACAGGCAACCTCTGCTTCAAAAACTGAGTGCCCAACTAATTCGCCTATGGGGCATGGACTTTAAATTTATGGAAACGACTTTAAATTGAGAAAAATGACTTTAAACTTATGTTATTACTTTGTAAACAGGAGGCTTGAGAAACCTTATCTTAGCCTCTAAGGGTTTTCGTGTTTTGCTAGTGCCCATTGGACTAGAATGAGCACTAATTCTTTGATTTGGTTAGTTTTAGCTAATTACAAGGATTCATATAAGTATTTATGATTTTTCTTTAATTAATTTTGTTGAGGTTATGTACTAGACTATGATAAACCTTAGTGTAAGGCTTACAATCAATATTTGATCTTCAATAATATAAGACAAAAGGATTTAGGAACATTGGGATTTTCAATAATATAGCACAAAAAAATTAGAAGCATCGGTTTTCTACCTCTAGAACTTGTTGGCTGAGCCCATTAGCTTGAAGCCACATAATTATCCACGTCCCTACACTTTATCATGTTAGTGTATGACCGATGTCCACCCTTCATCATTGTATGTTGCATAGCACACATATAATGCATCCACTATGAGGATAGGCCAATTGTACATAGCCCGATTGGTGAAAATCCTAGCTTACATGGTGGACAAGAATCATATTTATCATTTATGGATAGTCAATGGATTAGGGACGCTTAACTCGTAGCAAAGTATAACCTTGTAACACAAATTAAAGTTATTGGTGATTTAACTTGTAGGACACATTATGAGACTCATATGGCTTTAGATCAAAAAGTTGAGCTTCATTTTGATCCTAACACTAGATAGGTAATATGTGTTATACTTTTGTGGAGTTAATCGGTTCAACACACTTCAATGTAAGTGCACCCCATGTACTACATGTGTATGGATGATAGTTACTATGTAGCTGATGATCACCAACACATTTTTACCCATGCTTAGCCACCCACAAAGGCCACTTGGCCTTTTTACTAATAGCTTTTTTCAAAAATCCATATATTTCATTGAGCCAACATACCTCTACTTTGTATTCCTCAATCTATAAAAGGCCTATTCAAGAAATTTGAGAATTATTCAAGTCCCATTTATATTACTTACAATGTTCTCTTCTTAATTTTGAGCCCAACCTTGACCCCACTTATAAAAAAATTATCCTTAATATTAAACTATCAATTTAAATTACTCCAATAAAAAGTAATAACATGTTGTAGTGTGTGAATGAGTCAAAAACTAAGAAATTGGGACACAAAGAATTGTCTCTGTTTGTTGTTAACCTTTGGAGTTTTCCTCTCCAATCATTTAGCATAAAGAATCAACAATACATCTTATTTTTGTCAATCCTGGAAGTATACAAGAGACCACAGCCCCTTCTAGATGATAGAATCCAAGAAATAAGAGAAAAATGGCTGGATTTCTGAGAAATAGTGAAAATGAAGAGGAATTTCTAGGGTTTGGATTATCTTGAGCAAATCTCCATCATTTTCCACAATCTTGGTATCTAAAACATGTTATTTTCTCAGCAGAATACAATCATAAAGTCAAAACTAAAAAATGATACCTGCAACCTTCAGACGAGATAATTGCGATTCTGTGAAAACAGACGATTTTCATCTCGAGCACCATTCTTCATAAATTTATCACTCAACATGTCAGTAATCAACTCTCTTCATACACATTCATCAGAAACACACAATAGAAGCTCACAAATCTCCATGGATACACATAGAATAGACTCAACAAATCAAAGAAATCACACAAAAAGAAGAAACACGATTTTCTGCAAGAAACTTCTCTCTTCACTTGGATAGCATCAATTACAAATAACAAACCCTCTCATAATAGAGGAAATTGTCTTTTATACATTTTCAAGTGTCCCTTTTCACACTTGAATTTTGGTCCTTTCCTCTTTTATTCTAAAAATATGCTATCTAGGAGTTTCCAAAAATTCTAGAAAAATTACATAAGATTTTACTCTACATAAGGAAGACTCTTCCTTATTTTTACATGAGTTTCATAAATATTTTTACAAGTTTTTGGCATTTTACAATTATTTTCCATCAAAAGTACTTCAAAAAATTACTTCTTCCAACATTCTTCCCCTCCTAGACCTTTTGGCTCCTGCCAAAAGACATTCCTGCTCATATACGCTAAATGCTCCCTTTATTTCTTCTTTCTCTGATAAACTTGTGACAGTAGGTCATGGCTTCTCCTTTCAGTAACATTCAAGTTGTTTACCATCTCGAATAATGCTTTCCTGCACTGCACAGCAGCCTCTGGTTTATCAATTACATCCTTTTCAAGTATTCTATGTAGGCAACTTCATATGCAGTGAGTCGAGACTTTGTGACTACAGACAAGTTTCCAAATATCTCTGATTCCCTTTCAAAGAACCCATAATCAAATGCATCTTCAAAAATTTGGAGATAATGGCTGCCCAAAAATATTATTTTGCTATAATAAGCCATCAGACATATCCTGTCAGGTGTTTCACTGAGATCAAATAATAAGGCATTTGTAGGAGAATTGAAGCCAATGTAATTTAGAATTCTGATATCTGTATCTGTGTAAGTCTCTATACATGCCAAAATGAGTCTCATTACTCTGATTAGTAAAATACATGCTGGGTCATTAACATCCTTGTATGTGGCTAAGACAGATTCAGATGTATCCACCATATACTTTTTTGTAGGCCATGTTCCTGCATTTGGTCCTGCTATCTTTGGAAAGTTCAACCATTTGGATGGAATTTGTCCTTCTTTCCTTCTTTCCCAAAAAACTGTCCACTCTCTTCTCCTTGCTACTGGGCAGTATGCTGGATTAATCTTCAGCTGAATAGGTGCTTCCTTCCATATTTTTATGCACTCCTTATTTGCATCCAACCATCTATTCCTCCATTTGGGATTAGCTTTTTCAAATAGCTCCTTTGTCACATTGATATCTTCCTCATATTCTAAATATTTGTTTGGAGGTAATCCCACCCTTGCCAATTGATAGTTTTTAATACTTTCCATAATCATGCACAAGGGTATGCCTAGTCCATCTGCAGCCCCATGATGTTGATCAGGATTTATCCCTTTATTTAAAGCAAATGTAACAATCTGGTCCTCCTATTCATCATGCATTTTTCTAATGAAATCCATTCTAGATTCTCTGTTTGTCAAAAGTTTTTGGACAAATTCCTCTGAATACTCATCTTCTGATCGTTTATTTTCTGGTTCACTGCCATGTTGAGTTCTATCATCATTTCCTACTTCATAATCTTCTATATGTGTAGTCTCTATCTGTTCTTCATCCTGAGCTTGTGGCTTTTCCAGCTTTTTCTGTAGCTCTTCTATGGTTATCATCAAACTTCTATTTTTAGATGCCCATATCTCTCTTTCTGCTATCCAATTACTTCTTTCCTTTTCTATGCTTGACTGCCAATCACTCCTTTCTTTCTCTATGTCCATATGTAATTTGTTGTAACCCCTCATTGAGGTAGCAGCATGTGTACTAGCCTGTTTCTCCAGCTCCTTGGCTTTTTTCAACTCTGTTTGCAATCTCATAATTTCTTTGTGCAAATCTTCCTTCTCTTCTTGTGTCACATGAACAATTTTTCTTTCTTCCTTCAACTAGCCTTCTTCCATTAATAGTTTATTGATCTCCTCATTTGCTTTGACCATGATTTGATATGAACTTTGTAAATTTCTGTATCTGCCTTCAATTTTCTTTAGCTCCATCTCCAGTTTACTATTCTGCTCTGTTTGTTTTGCACACTTCTCTTCAAGATATTGGATTTTATTTTGTTGTTGTACCTCTAATTCCTCCAAAGCAATTATCCTATATGTTAATTCCTCATTTTTCTCCTTTACAATCCTCAATTGTTCTTTTTCTTTCTTGTGCTCCTTAATGATACTACAACCTTTTTCAAACTCAGATTCAGCTACCATACCTGATATAATCATGTTTCTGCTGGATGGTCTGAATTGCTCTATGTTGCTCATAATGATCGTGCAAGCAGATCTTATATTTTTAGGTATCCTTTCCATCCCAAATTCTATTTCCATTTGTTTGACTTCTATCTGCTTATTTTCTTTACACTCATTCTCCTCTTCATCTTCTTCCTCATACTCTAGGACCTGAGTCTTTTGTTCTTCAAGACTTTTATCTGCTTCCATTTTTTCTTGATCTTCAACCTCTTCTTCATCTTCCAATATCTGATCATCCTTATTCTCCAGTTCTGATATATCTTTAGTTGTCTTTGTTTCTTCTACCTTCTTGTTTTCCATCACTTGTTGTTCCTCTTCAAAGAATTGTCTTTCTTTTACTTGTACTTCTTCTTCCTGAATTATGGTTGAATTAGTTTCCTCAACAAGTTTTGTCTGATCATTACTTGTCTGCTCTTTCTGTCCCTCCTCTTGCTCATCTATATCCATGAGATCTAAGCCTTCCTCTTGTCCTTGATCTTCTGTAGTCGTCAATTCTTCATTATGATTCAAATCATTCAAGATGTCTTTTATGCTTTGGTTGATCTCTTTCTCTGTAATCCCCTCTTCTACTTCTTGAGCATTCTCTTTTTCTACTATTTCCTCTTCTGCTTCCTTGACTTGAGCTATATCTTTTTGTTTATTAGCTGGACTTCATAACTGAACTCCCTTTTCTTCTTCTACTTTTCCTTCATGCACTTTGAAATTGATTTGTTGTGAAAGTTTTGTCCATATTGACTTTAATCCTGAATCTATTAATCCACAGCTGAACTCCTTTCTTACTTCACTATCCTCTTCCCTCATCACTGCTTTTCCTTTTAGTAATCTTCTCTCTTCTTCAGGACTAACCTGCTTTACTACTTCTTCTGGGACCTGCTTTTCTTGAAGCTTCCTTGTCAAGTCTTCTGGTATCTTTTGTTTTTCAGTGGCCTGTGTTATCACATTAGGTGTACTAGGTACTGAAAAATTCAAACTTTTACAAGAAATTTTCAATATTGCTTTCAGAGTCTGAAGAGAATTGTGAAGAGCCTGCTATGCCTGATTTTTCCAGTTTTGATTCTTCTACCACAGTAGATTCCTTCTGGTTCCCTTCTTCTACTATTACTTCTTTAGTTCCCATCATTGGTACAGGTTTTGCTACTGATTTTCCTTTACTTTTCTTGGTTAGCTTCTTCTTTGGTACCGGTTTCTTCTGAACCTTCTTCTTTGCTACAATTGTATTTCTTGTTTCTGGAGGTCCTTGTAGTTCTTTGAAGTATGCTAATAGTTCCACTTCCTTTTTGACAAATACTTCCTCTGTCTTAGCTCGCATCATCTGATCATGCAGTTCTTCATAATGTTCTACTTCCTCTTGAACCCAATTTGTTGCTTTGCAAGAATAATCCTCCAACATCTTTTGATATTGTGCTTCATATACTTCCCTTTTATTATTACCTTGAGTGAGATAAGTATATAACTGCTCTTTACTGTTCTGAGGTGGATGAGGGTCATTAGAAGATTGAACCTGCTTCTGAGCAGCTTCATGCTCTTCCTTAGTTGCTTCTTCCTGCTCCAATTCAACTTTTCTTGGATCCAATCTTCTTTTCTTCACAGGAATAACTTCCTCAGATATTCCCTTCCTTTTCCTTTCTGCTCCCCTCATGTTGGTTTGACCTTCTGATTCTCTTACAAATATCTTCCTGGATGGACTTTTGATTCCTGCCATCAAATTTCTGAAATATTGGGTTGTTGGAGCTAACTTCAACTGATCCTCCATTCCAAGTACATGATATATAATCCTGGTTAAAAATTGGGCTCCATTCATATACTTTTTCTGCTCCCAGTGTTTAGCTGCTTCTTTCAATTGCTCATGTATATATGGTGATACATCCATTATTCCAAAGGGCTTAGTTATGTCCTTATTTTTAAACATAATCAATGTTACTGATTTGTGCGGCATGGTATATCTCCGCAGTTTTGGGAAACATAAATATTGCAAAAACATTCTGATGGCATATTCCTCAATTTCTCTTCCCTTGAAATCAGGAAATTTAGAATATCCTGTATATGTTTCTTTATTCTTCTTGACAAAGCTGTTATCCAACTTAGTTCCCATTGGATAAAACTGTAAAGCTTCCCTGATATGCTCCACTTTTATGGTGATATTCACCTCCTGGTTTTCTTTGTCCTTAACTTTACATCGGAAATATGCCTCATTGCCCTTCCCAACTTCGAACAAGCTGTTCATTACCTGTGCCACTCTTTCAAAGTCTATAAAAAATATAGGTTCCTCCAGCAACTTGTGTAATCCTACTGCTTTCCACCTTTTGTAGTTAACTGCACTTTTCTGGAATTTGTAAAACTCTTGACACAGCATAGTGTACTTATAACCTCCAACTCCCACTGTAAATATATGCTGGCCAATAATTCCTAGAGTTTCCTTGAGTTCCTTGACTATCTTTTTTGCTTTTGGAATCTCTAGCTCCTCATCAGATTCTAATTCTATTGTCTCCGTTGTTGCTTCATTGTCTAAGAACCAATGTCCTCTAGAGAGGGTGACTGAGTCTGCTTTGAACTCATGGATTGGTAGTTCCTTCGAATTCATCATTCTGGAGGAAATATAACATCACACAAAAAAGAAAAAACTCCACATGAGTCACAAGAAATCAAGAATGATATTTATTTTGAGATGAAATGAAAGAAGAATGAAAATAAACTTTCAATTAAATTCTGACTTCTTTAGAAGAACTCAATTAAAGTGATCATTACATGTGTAGCAAGATGTCTAGTGCACTCCCCTCTTCTGATAGCTCTTATCCAGGAAGAAGATGTTTAGAAGAAAAAATAAAAATAAAAATAAAAAAATAAGAATAAAAAATCATAAAAAATAGAATGGAAAATACAAAATAATAAATAGAAACCTGCTACCCTTCTACCTATATCTTGCTTTGTGCTATATAAATTATAAAAGGAAAAATAGATAATTTTTCTCTTTCTATTTCTTTTCCCTTTTTTTCTTTTGTTGTTTTTGTTTTTTTTTAAATAATTTCTTCTATTTCTTTTCTCTTTTTTCTTTTGTTCTCTCTCTTTTTTTTTTTATAATTTCTTCTATTTCTTTTCTTCCCCTCCTAATTCTCTTCTTAGAAAAAGGATAAGGTAAAATATTTTGTCCTAATTCCCAATATATTATGATTTTCTTTTTTATCACATTCTGATCTGTTTTTGAAACAATTCTAAATCGAGATCAAATATAGATCATCTTTTTCCATTGAATCAACTCTGATTTTTTACCCAATAATATTTAACCCTAGTTGCCCCTATCTCAGGAAAAAATCCATCTCCTTCTGATAAGCAGTTTTTAGAATATTTTGGCCTCCATATCCATTTTGTCCTGGGATTTTGTTTTGATGAACAGGCCTTGGGTATGCTTTGTTTCCATATCCTTCTTGTTCTAATGCTTTGATGCTTTAGATTGTGCCATAATTGCCACCTTGCTCCTGTGTCTCCACCCTCCTTTGCCCTTTCAATTTTTTGCAGGTTTTGATTAAATGAAGCTTGATCATTTAGTATTTGTATTGGTAATGTCTATGTGTCTTCCAATGAAAAAGTAAATCCTTCCATGTCTGGGTCATAAACATCCTGTTGAACTTCCTGTTCTTCATTACTCAATAAAAATATTAAAACCTTTTGTCAATTATTGTCAATTTAAGCTTCATTTTTTCAAAATTCAAAATTACTTTACCTTGTTTGAGCCATGGTTGTCCCAAAATCAATTTCTCAGTCATCAAATGATCTAGCCATTCTTCACAATCTATTTTCATATATTCTTTATTGAACTTAACTTCAATAGAAGGTGAAGACAGACTCTATATTATTTGTCCTTCCAAGGTTTTGATAAAGGTTTTACTTTTAGTCTTCTTTAGGTTAAACTTATTCAACAATGTTGAACTGATCAAATTTACCTGTGCACCTGAGTCTATCAAAACTTTAATTTTTTCCTTCTGAAAATGCATTGTTATAACAGGCAAATGTTCTTTTTCTTTTAGAGATGTTTCACACAAACAGACTTCCCTATGATCTTTGGTTTTTCTTATCCTTTCCTTTGCTTCCTGTTGAGCCTCTTTTCTAATGTTTTCCTCTTCTTTCTTCCTATTTTGAGCTTGTTGTAATCTTCTCCATTCAGAAGCAGTTAATGGAAGATCATATCTTTTAACTCTACATCCACTTATAAAATTTGGCATGATCTCTCCATCTATGTTAGCTAGTTGGATAGCTCCACGGTTACTTATCTGATGTATAATATAAGGCCCATGTCCTTTTTTCTGAAGTTTCTTCTAATGTTCCTTGACTGTGTATGCCAGAACTAGATCTCCTTCTTGTAGATCTTTTTCTTTTATGTGAACATCATGATAAGCTTTTTGCCTTTTCTTGTCCGCATATATACTCATAATTGCTTGGAGTCTAGAAGCTCCCAGTCTTTCCAATTCTATTACTCTCTCATATAATTCATGTCCAGTCCAATTGTAGTGACTACCCACTTTTAATGTTGGAATGAGGAATTCCATAGGTAGAACTGCATTTTGTCCATATACTAGATTGAATGGTGTGTTTCCTATTGCCGTTTTATAATCCACTCTATAAGCCCATAGAACATGATTAAGTTGTAGATCCCAGTCATTCCTGTTTGTGTTTACTAATTTTGACAGTACAGTACAAAGTACTTTATTAGTACTTTCTGCTAACCCATTGGCTTGTGGGTGATATGGGGTTGACTTTCTATGTCTAATCAGGAAATAATCAGTTATGTTTTCTATGATTTGGTTTAAAAAATGGGTCCCCCTATCACTTACCAATTCAATTGGAAGTCCGAATCTGGTGATGATATTCTCATAGAGAAATATGGCAGTAGTATGAGCATCATTTCTTTTTGTGGCTTTGGCCTCAGCCCATTTTGTCAAGTAATCTGTAGCCACTATTATATATTCAACATGTGATTGTCTTGCTGGAGGATGTATAGGTCCAATGAAATCTAACCCCCATTTACTAAAGGCTCTTGCTGAAATCAATGGAACTAATGGCATATTGTCTCTTTTATTTGGTTGACTCACCCTACTGACAAATGTCACATCTTTTTACATATGTTCTTGCATCAGGAAATAGGGTTGGCCACCAAAAGCCAGAATATAATATAAGTTTAGCCGTTCTGTCACTTGAGAAATGTCCTCCTGCCACTCCAGAATGTGCCACTTCCAACATTTCCAAATATTTATCCTCAAGAACACAAATTCTTAAATATCCATCCATCCCTCTCTTATGTAATTGTTCTCCTATCAATTGATATTCTTCAGAGATTACTTGTAGATTTTTTGAATCTGCACCAGCTATTACTTGTTTTCCTTTCTTCTTCCTTTTCAACTCCTCAATAATATTTTCACTCCAATCTGGATTTTTCTGAAACCAATATAGAGTTATAAATTCTGAATCTTGCAATGATTGACACTCCCAGTAGTTATGTATTTTGTTACATCTTGAATCTTTTTAGGCCAATGTACCCCCATCCTATTGAGATTACTTAGGGTGACTACTCTAGAAGCATGAGAAAAAGGGTTCCAACAATGAGCTCTTTTCAGATATTCCTGTTGCTCTTCTTCAAGAGTACAATATTCCAATATGCCTGTATAATTGAGGTGATACAAGTGCCCAGCTAGCAGCATAAAGTTCCTGCTTTGTAATACTAAGTGTGTGTTGTTTCCAATTGTTCTGCAAGGTCCCATGGTTAACAAAGGTATTAAAGTCATGGCCCACTCAGGAACACTTTCTACTTTGAACAAATATGTATCTGGAAGGTCATCATCGAAAGGTGAACTGGGTTCCTTAGACTGGATTCTAGACAAATGATGTGCTCTCAAATGTGTTTTTCCTTGTCTGACCACCACCTCAAACTCAAACTCCATTAGTAAAAGAAACCATCTGACTATTCTACCTGTGTGACAAGGTTTATTTACTAAGTATAGTAAAGCTTGATGGTCCACAAAGAACTTAAACTTGTTGGCCAAAAGGTAATGTCTATATTTTTTCACAGCAAATATCATTCCCAACCCTTCCCTCTCAGTGGTTGTGTAATTTTTCTCTGCTAAATTCAGTTGCCTACTAGCATAAGCCACTGGAGAATCTAACTTGCTTCCTTCTATTGGTTGTGCTAACACACATCCCAAAGCATAATTTGAAGCATCCACATGGACATGAAAAATTTTATCCCATTGAGGTGTTTTCAGAATTGGGGCTGTTACCAAACAAGTTTTTAGAGTTTCAAAAGCTTGGTCACACTCCTTGGTCCACTCAAACTTTGTAATTAGGGCATATAAAGGTTTAGCTATGTCAGCAAACTTGTGTACAAATTTTCTATAATACCCACAATGCCCCATGAAAGTTTGAAGTTCCTTTACATTTGTTGGTCTTGGAAGTTCTACTATGGCCCTTTTTTCTTCTCATCAGTTGAAATTCCATTTTTAGAGACTATGTGACCTAACATTCTTCCTTGTCTTACAAAGAATACACACTTTTCTGGATTTAAACATACTCTGTATGTTCTGCATTTCCTGAATATATTCTCTAAATCTTGCAAGTGATCTTGTCTTTTTAATGAAAAAGTGCACAGATCATCCACATATATTTCCATTACATCTCTCAAGAACTCTTTGAAGATATGACACATCAATCTTTGAAAAGTTGCTGGGGCATTACTTAACCCAAAGGGCATAACCCTAAAAGCAAAAATTCCCCATTCTGTGGAAAAGGTAGTTTTATGTTGGTCTTCCAATGCTATAGGTACCTGATTGTATCCTGAAAAACCATCTAAAAAACTATAAACCTCCTTTCCTGCAACTCTTTCTAGAAGGTGGTCTGTTATAGGCAATGGGTAACTATCTCTTATAGTTTCTGCATTCACCTTCTTCAAGTTAATGCATACCCTAAGTTTCACATTCTTCTTTGGTACCACAACTATAGGAGATATCCATTCTGTATACTCAATCTCATAGATGAAATTGGCAGCCAGCAACTTGTTAATTTCTTCCTTTATTTTAGTAGAGTATTTATCATTGAATGTGTAATGTCTCTATTTGCTAAGTTTTGCATCAGGTGTAATAGGAATCTTATGCTCACAGATTTTAGGATCAATACCTTTCAAATCCTTGTAGCTATAAGCAAACACATCCCTATAGTTTCTGGCCAAATTTCTTAATGCCTCCTCTTCTTGGTTTGTCATGTCATCAGCTACTATAATATGTCTTTCTTCCCCTTCTTCCTGAGTGATCATGACCTTTTTAGTTTGTTCCTCATTATCATAAGCCTCCCCTTTTTTCTTTTCTCTCTTTGGTTTCATCTTTAGAAGTAATCTATCTTCTACTTCATAAGTCTTGAAATTTGCTGGTACATCAAACTGTTGGTCTTTGTCTGTCATTTTCTCATTCTTTTCATCCTCTTGGTCTTTTTCTATTTCTTTGTGTTTGTTTTTCTTGTATTTGCCTGAGATTTTATCTTTTATTGCATCTTCAGCTTTTACTTCTTCCAAATATTGTGTTTTCCCATTTTTCAATATCATTTCTTTTTCATGGTCCTCTTTTGTTTCTGATACCTTTATCATTTGTATTCCTATGTGGAAAACATCATATCCTTCTTCATTTTGAAATTCCACTCCTACATACTCATCACTGGCCAGATCCATGGTAGCCAAAATTTGGTTCCACCCATAGGGCTCAAATTCTTCATCTTTGAATTTTTGTGGTACATAGCTCTCATCTTGTAATTTTCTTCCTTCTAGACAATCTTCTCTTCTCAATCTTCTTTTTCTATTTGTGAGGTTTCTTATCATATTGCACTTCCATATTGATGATTTAGTTTCATTCTGGTCTTCCCTCTCTGATTCTTCACTTAATTCTTGATTTTGATGTATTTTATACCATTCTTGAGGAGATATGTCACAATAATGCCCATTTCTTATATTCACTCTGGTTATCCTTCCTTTGCTCTGAAGATATAGGCAATCATTACCCCAATCTTGCACAATTTGCATTTGTCTCATAAATGGCCTTCCTAGGATAATTTCATATGAAGTGGATTGTGGGAATTCAACTATGGCAAAGGTATGTTCTATTTCTATACCACATATGTCCACAATCACTTTTTCCCATATTCCTAGGGGTTTTTCTATGTGTCCATCTGCAAGTTGCAATCTCATTTTGGTGGGTATTAATTCATTTTTTCCCCATTTTTCCCAAGTTTGTTTAGTCATGATGGCCACTCCTGATCCACTATCCAGAATAGCTTTGGCATGGTTTTTACCAAATTGTATTTTTAGGGTTGAGTTTCCCTCTTCTCCTTCACAATATCCTCCTATCTTATCAATGGGAACGTACCATAATTCCTCCAATTCCTGCAGTTGTGGATGAAGGTTTTCTGGTATTGTTTCCCATTTTTTTATTTTGTTTTGTAAATGAGGATTCTGTTTTACCAATTCCTCCATTGTGGTATGGTATAAGATTGTACATTGTTTAACTATATTTACATGGAATGTAATTTGTGGGTTATCATCTTCTTGATTAATATTTCCCCTTATTCTTGTTGCCTCAGATTCCCCAACTGTTGTTTGAGAATTGTCTGATTTCCCCAATTTAACTTGTGCTTCCTTTATGATTTGTTTACACTCTTGCATCCTTTCATGTTCTAAGTCTGGCATAGGATAAGCCATTACATGATCTGTAGGACTTGGTCCCTCTTGAATTCTTCCCTTGTATGCTTTTATCAAGGTATCTAGACTTTGTGAATTTCTTATCTCTGACTGGGTTTGTGTCTTTTGAGAGGGAGTACTGTTTGACTGTTCGCTATTCTCCTCTTCCAAGTTTTTACCCATTCTTTTTTTCCTTTCCCATTTCCATTTTTGTCTATTTTTCTTCACCTTTGAAACTGAACCTTCATTTTGTTCCTTAGTTGTTTCTTGTTGTTTAGCTTGTGCCCTTGTTATAGCATTTACATTCACTTGGTCAATGTCACTCAATTCTTCTTGCTCCATGATGTTGACTGTTTTCAGTGGTATGTTATTAGATGTGTTTTGTTGTTTTTGAGGATTTCTTGGACAATCCTTTATTAAATGTTCCCTGCCACAATCCTTACAATAAGCTCCCTCTATTCTTAATGTAGGAGGTTGTGGACAGTCTCTAATGAAATGTTCTCCCCCACATCTATAACAAGTTATCTTTTGTCCCCCTTTGAATTGAGGTTTCTGATTGGACATATAATTATTGGTTATATACATGAATGTGGCTGCATCCATCTCAATTCTCCCATTTCCCAAATCTAGGGCTTGTAGTTCTGGTTCTCTCAGTTCATATCCTTCCCATTCTTCCTGATATCCTTCAGTCCATTGATAATCTTCCTTGTATGGTGATCTTATTCTTGAGTTTCCCTCCTCTGTTGGTGTGTATTTAACTAGTACCACATTTGTTGGTAATGGAGGTTGTTGCCCAAGTACAGGTCTTGGTTGCTCAATATATCCAGTTTCTCTTTGACTTGCATAATCTCTCTCCTTAATGGGTTGTTTATTGTAGAAACATTCCTCTCTGGTATGATTTGTCCATTTTCTCTCTAGTGTACAATATTTGAGTGTTTTTCTATCTTGCAAATGTTGTGGTTTTTGATATGGACATTGTTGTACCAAATGATTTTCTCCACAATTATAGCATTTTTTATTTGTTGTTATCTTGGTATTTATCGAATTGGTTTTAGTGCTGACTTCTAGGGCTTTAGCAATGGCTTGAGCCAATTCTTCTGCTGGTGGAATTTTATCTTCATTTGTTCTAGGTTGATCAAATGCTAACAAGTCTTGGCCTCTGTTATCTTCCAAATCTATTGCCTCTTTCACACATGCTCCTAGGTCAGGGCATCTCCTATAATACACTAGGGTTCTTAATTGGGCACTTCTTAATCCTTCTATGAATAGGGATACCTATCTTCCCATGGAAGGTACTTCCTCTCTCGGACATCTGTCAATGTACTGCTTGAATCTCCTAGCTGCCTCTCTGACATTTTCATCTTTTTGCTGTTTAAAGCTATGTATCAATGTAGTTGTGCTATGTTTTATTCCAGCCTTTGAGAATTCCCCAATGAAGGCTTCTAGGAAGGATTCAATATCTAGATACATTTCCTTTCTTAAGGGAATGGACCAAGATAATGCAGGTCTTCTTAGGGTTAGACCAAATGCTTCAAATTGAACTTTGTAATCCTCTACTTCTTCAGCTCTAATTAATTGCCTAAATTTTGCAGCATGAGCATGAGGATCAGAATATCCTTCATATTGATTTTTCATGCATTTTGCTACTTGGTAGGGTCTAAGCATTCTACCCTGATTTTGCCAATGATTTCTTCTTTCTAAAGGAAGATCATTAAATCCTTCTAGTTCCTTTTCAAAAGGATTTGGGGAAGTATGTGTTCTCCTACCCTGTTGTTGTTCACCATTATTGTGAATTTCATGTGGTCTTGGCAAGTCTGATTGCCCTAGGTTCTGTTCCCAAGGTCTCTTGTCTGCACATTGCCCTAGGTCATTAGAATTTTCTGGGTCTTGTGAGAAGATGTATACACATCCCTGCCTATCCTCATATCTACCATCTTTGAATTGAGCTACTGGTGTTATATTCAAGGGAACTTCTAAGTTTGTCAATCTAATGAGAAACTTATGCATTCCATCCTGATATACATAGGTTCCAAACCTATTTGTATACATGTATTTGAGGATGTTTTATCTTCATTTGTTCTAGGTTGATCAAATGCTAACAGGTCTTGGCCTCTGTTATCTTCCAAATCTATTGCCTCTTTCACACATGCTCCTAGGTTAGGGCATCTCCTATAATACACTAGGGTTCTTAATTGGGCACTTCTTAATCCTTCTATGAATAGGGATACCTATCTTGCCATGGAAGGTACTTCCTCTTTGGGACATCTGTCAATGTACTGCTTGAATCTCCTAGCTGCCTCTCTGACATTTTCATCTTTTTGCTGTTTAAAGTTATGTATCAATGTAGCTGTGCTATGTTTTATTCCAGTCTTTGAGAATTCCCCAATGAAGGCTTCTAGGAAGGATTCAATATCTAGATACATTTCCTTTCTTAAGGGAATGAACCAAGATAATGCAGGTCCTGTTAGGGTTAGACCAAATGCTTCAAATTGAACTTTGTAATCCTCTACTTCTTCAACTCTAATTAATTGCCTAAATTTTGCAGCATGAGCATGAGGATCAAAATATCCTTCATATTGATTTTTCATGCATTTGGCTACTTGGTAGGGTCTAAACATTCTACCCTGATTTTGCCAATGATTTCTTCTTTTTAAAGGAAAATCATTAAATCCTTCTGGTTCCTTTTCAAAAGGATTTGGGGAAGTATGTGTTCTCCTACCCTGTTGTTGTTCACCATTATTGTGAATTTCATGTGGTCTTGGCAAGTCCGATTGCCCTAGGTTCTGTTCCCAAGGTCTCTTGTCCACACATTGCCCTAGGTCATTAGAATTTTCTGGGTCTTGTGAGAAGATGTATACACATCCCTGCCTATCCTCATATCTACCATCTTTGAATTGAGCTACTGGTGTTATATTCAAGGGAACTTCTAAGTTTCTCAATCTAATGAGAAACTTATGCATTCCATCCTGATATACATAGGTTCCAAACCTATTTGTATACATGTATTTGAGGATGTTTCTATAGTCCCCAGTTTCAGGAGATTCATTTATTTCATTTAAATTTTCCATATTGATTTCTTGCCCTAAATCTCTTTCTTGCAATTCCCCTAACACTGGTTCTACTTCCTTCCTTCCCAGTTCTTGCTTGGAATGTGAGTACAATTTATTACCAGACCTAAGGATCATTCAATTAATCTTACAATTTTGTGGTGAGAATCGTGATTTTCACGATTTTGTGGTGAGAATCGTGTTTTTCACGATTCTGTGAAGAGAATCGTGATTTTCACGATTCTGTGGTGAAAATCGTGTTTCTCACGATTCTAAGGTGGAAATCGTGTTTCTCACAATTTTGTGGTGAGAGTCGTGATTTTCACGATTTTCTGGTGAGAATCGTGTTTTTCATGATTTTCTGGTGAGAATCGTGATTTTCACAATTTTCTGGTGAGAATCGTGTTTTTCACGATTTTGTGAAGAGAATTGTGATTTTTCACGATTTTCTGGTGAGAATCGTGTTTTTCACGATTTTCTGGTGAGAATCGTGTTTTTTACGATTCTGTGAAGAGAATCGTGATTTTCACGATTCTGTGGTGAAAATCGTGTTTCTCACTATTCTAAGGTGGAAATCGTGTTTCTCACGATTTTGTGGTGAGAGTCGTGATTTTCACGATTTTCTGGTGAGAATCCTGTTTTTCACGATTTTCTCGTGAGAATCGTGATTTTCACTTGGTCTCTTTTACTCTTGTCAACAAAATCCTGTTTTTCACGATTTTCTCGTGAGAATCGTGATTTTCACTTGGTCTCTTTTACTCTTGTCAACAAAACTTCTGTCCAACTTCCTAAGGAGAAAAGAAATTTGTTTGATTGTTTTAATGAATTTTATGAATTTTTTTAGTATTTTGCCCTAAATTAAGGTAAACACTTCACTTAGGGTTTCTTGTTTGGTGATCTATTGATCCTGTGTTCCTTGATTGGTTATACTCTCTTATGCTTTGGCTATCAAAACAGTTCATGAGCAAAACTTCCCAAAGAAAAAGGTGCTAAGAAATGCAAATATCAATTTTTGCAAAGATAAACTCAAACATTTTTTCTTTTCAAGATGCAATTCAATTTTTTCTCAAGATTATTACTTTGACTTGGCTACAAATGGATCTTATCTACTTGCATCTAGCTACTTTACTTGACTTTTCCTTAATGCAATCTTGTCATCTTCCCAAGATCAACAATTTTGCTTAGTAATTGATCAAAAAGCACTCTACCAATGCAAGAATAGACACATTTTACCTTATCATCAGCTTTCTTGATTCAGTTTTTCACACACCTGCACTTGACTTCCAAAAAATGATATAAGCAACTATCAATTTGCAAAAATTTCAACACTTCTTATTCTCAAAAGATTATCTATTGCTTTCTTTCCCCAAAAGACAAACAAAGAAATCCACCTTTTCATGTTTACATTTCTTGATTAAAGAGTATTACCTTTTCAATGTGTTCAATACCATCATCAATAGAAGATCCAGCAAGGTCCAACTTCAATCAAGCTTTTGATATACTCCCCGGCAACGGCGCCAAAAAATGTTTGTTGTTAACCTTTGGAGTTGTCCTCTCCAATCATTTAGCATAAAGAATCAACAATACATCTTATTTTTTTCAATCTTGGAAGTATACAAGAGACCACAACCCCTTCTAGATGATAGAATCCAAGAAATAAGAGAAAAATGACTGGATTTCTAAGAAATAGTGAAAATGAAGAGGAATTTCTAGGGTTTGGATTATCTTGATCAAATCTCCATCATTTTCCACAATCTTGGTGTCTTAAACATGTTATTTTCTCAGGAGAATAGAATCATAAAGTCAAAACTAAAAAATGATACCTGCAACCTTTAGACGAGACAATCGCAATTCTGTGAAAATAGACGATTTTCATCTCCAACACCATTCTTCATAAATTTATCAATCAACATGTCAGTAATCAACTCTCTTCATACACATTCATCAGAAACACACAATAGAAGCTCACAAATCTCCATGGATACACATAGAATAGACTCAACAAATCAAAGAAATCACACAAAAGGAAGAAACACGATTTTCTGCAGGAAACTTCTCTCTTCACTTGGATAGCATCAATTACAAATAACCAACCCTCTCATAATAGAGGAAATTGTCTTTTATACATTTTCAAGTGTCCCTTTTCACACTTGAATTTTGGTCCTTTCCTCTTTTATTCTAAAAATATGCTATCTAGGAGTTTCCAAAATTCTAGAAAAATTACATAGGATTCTACTCTACATAAGGAAGACTCTTCCTTATTTTTACACCAGTTGCATAAATATTTTTACAAGTTTTTGGCATTTTACAATTATTTTCCATCAAAAGTACTTCAAAAAATTACTTCTTCCAACAGTCTCAAAATCTTGTGTAATTCCCATTTTTCGTGAATAGGCCTTATAAGTGTTTAGATTGCCACTGAAGCTCTTCTTTGAGAGCACATAGTTGAACCATTCCTATTGATAAATTTTGTTAGTGATGTGTGTGATCACACTTAGGACCATCGTGGTACTTTTCTCCCTCCTTAGGAGGTTTTTCTCCCAGCTTGTACATATGCATATAACCCTAACTGGTCACTTATTCTTGCAAATTTTCTTGGTTAACTTTATGATCTAAGTGTTTGTTCAGTTTAGAGAGACCATTTGGTCACTCATATGTATGACCAAAGATCTCAAATTTAGACTTAAGCATAAGTTCATGTGCTTTATAAAACAAGTAATACACTTAGCCTAGAGGTTAAGTCTCAAGGTTGGGAAGGAGGAGATCTTGGGTTTAACCACCATGGGGAGCACGATGAGAGTTTTGCCCAAAGATCTCTAGAGCCTTCTAGTTTGAATTAACATGAGTTAACTTGAGTCCAAAGAGATTGAACTCAAGCGGCGAGTACACCTACCACTAGTAGACTCTAGTGGAAGGTGCACAAGGAGTGGTGGAGGTCACACATGCACATATGGAGTCGAGTTACATTTGTGGTACCTATTGATTTGAGTAGCTATATATGGAGGCATAAGGTTGGGAGGAGAGTCATCTCACTAGCAGGTGGTGGGCCTAATAGTCTACTTCATTACATTGGTATCAAAGCATGGTGACTTTGATGGCTCATCATCTTCCTCAAGTTGTATGCAAGCTTGCATGGAGACCTTGGTGGTCTGCTCACCTTCTTCACAAAGATTCGTGGAGACCTTATCTTGTTCTCCAAAGCATATGGAGATATTACTCACACTCATCCTTCTTACTTGTCAAATTTCATGTTTCATTCAAGTTTAGTCATAGCATGTAGCAAAACATCAAATATGTAGGTGAAGGTAGTTATTGAATGAACCATCTACTTCCTTCTAAAAGAGTTATGTTCTATCCAAGTCTTTGAAGCTCTATGCATGAAGATGGAGCTCAAATACTTCTCTAATTCAAATTTTCTTGGCACATATGAATACAAAATCATATGTGTTCCATAGAAAAAGTTTCACTTGTGTAGTCTTCACAATAGGTGTTGGCATCGAGATTCAAACTCAGGATGAATTAGGGGAAAACATGAGCCCTCGTTGGCCTTGTAGCTTAAGGAGTGATGAGACATGAGCAAAGGCCATAGTCTAGTCCACTAATCCCCTAGGCTAAGCATAGGGTTCTCTTGTTTTTTTGGGTTCAAAGTTGAAACCACTAGTTCTTCTTGAAATGTGGTCTTAGAGGCTTTCAATTTTTAACCATAGCCACGTGATTGACTAAAATATCTAAAGGCTATTATTAAATCACAAATAAAATAGCTGCATGTGATCTTAGCTATTGGATGAAGGGTGGATCTAATGATCCTTTTAAATTTGAGAAGACAATTATGCTATCAAATGTACATTGTTGGATATATCTTATAATCGAATGCTTCACATTGATTTTATGGAATTTTGTGCACATTGAATTAGAGTTGTTGGATATTTGAAGCATCAAATGGTCACATTCCCCTCTCACACAGAACTATGCTACATGTTTGTCGTTATCTACCATGTGTGTGTGGCTTGAACTATATCCATTGGATTATAACTTGATCTAATGGATATGAAGCCATCCCATTATGCTCCATTGGATCCACAAAGCATTAGATGGCCCATGTTCTCCGCAAGCAGAGTTGCACAACTCTTTTGTCATTTTTTGCCAAGAAAAATCCTGAACTATACCATTGTTTTGTCATTTTATGCCAGACACACTCTACTTGTGACTCGCTCAAGTGGACACATTAGTCCTTTTGTGACAAACACTCCTATGTTAATTGCAACAATACATGAGGAGGATCTAATAGATACCTATCACCATGAACCCCATGTGATTGATCCAAGTATTCACAAACAATGTTTTAATGCAAAATACCACTAGTGGTTTTTTGTGTGCCCTTAATCACTAAAAAGCCTCTTCAATCAACCAATCTAGCCATGCAAACTTTTTTTCTCTTGAGATAAGGAACCTTAAATGGAAAATTTGGTTCAGCACATGGAGTGGTCTACGTGTATTTGCTCGCACCTTCTTATCCTTAGGGGCCAATGAAGGTTGGTTCATCCCTTATATACTCTTGGGGAGAAGGCAACCTGGTGCCCTCCCTTGTTGGTGCTTTCTTTATACGGATGTAGATGGATGACATTATGCCTTGTTTGAACCATGGGTGACTGATCAAGTGACAAATCATGACTTGGGTGACTATTGCAAGGAAAACCCTCACCTCACCTTAATCACATAAAACATTGGGAAACTTATGGTCTAATAAATGTGGGAGAATTAGGGAACCCTAGGGTATAACCGCTCTATGGGGGTTAATTTGGGCAACCCCTTACCATATGGACTTAGGGGCCACCCTTGGGGTGACCCCTTAACCTAGGAGGTGGTGGGTCACCTTTAGGTTTCCCCCTTTCTCAATGGATAAAGGTTTTCCCTGGGGCAACACTTTACCCTAGGGAAACATAAGGCATACATCAAAGCATAAGGTAGAGACATCAAGGCTCATCAAGCAAGTCATTAAGCAGAGTCATCAAGAGACAAAACTATCTTAGAGATAGAGGTATCTTAGAAGAATCACCAACATATGATCCAATGCTATAACTATGAAAGAGCAACCCCCCACCCTAGATGATAGCACGATGAAGACTCTAGTTTGGAATATCATGGTAGCAAGGATGACTATGAGCCCAGGGTGATTTTCATTCATTTGACCTAATATTACTAGGGTGATTGGGTGCCTTCATTTGCTCTGATTTCCTATGGATGACTTCTCCTTATAGCCACTACGGGTAACCCACTTAAGCTCCCATCCACATGGGGCGACTTATCCTTATAGCCACCAAGGGTGAGTGTTGTAGAGAAACACAAAGTAGAGAAAGAAGCAAAGAGAAGCAGGCCCCAAAATTTTTTCAAAATTGGGCATAATTTTTCTTCTTTAAGTCCGATGGTAGTACATCAAGATCTTTGTAAATTCTCTAGAGGAGTCCTCTAGATGCATAATCCAAGAAGATTGTAACATTAAATTTTTATATTAGTAGGAATTTAGTGATTTACAATAAAAGTGCCGGTCTCGTGTTAAAGGACCATTTTTAGGGCACATGTATATAAATCACTTTGTGACTCTTTGTAAAGATTTTTTGCCATTTTGAATGAACAAGCTAACATTTTTCAAACTTGCTTCTTCCCTCTTGTGTACCTTCTTCCCCATGAGCTTGCATGTGTGTGTGAACTTGAAATGCGTGTCTAGAGCTATTATCTACCCCTTCCCTCTCTGTTTTCACCATTATAGTACGTGTGTGAAGCCTGGCGAGTTGTGGAGCAAGACTTGGTGTTTCCTGCCATTTAGTATTTTTCTCATAACTCGAATTTGTCACATTAGGCTGAAAATACCATCATTAGATGAATCTCCTCTAGAACTTTGAAATTGATGGAGGATGATTCTAACACCCTAATGCAACAATGGAAGATGGCTACCCTCCACTAGGCCCACAAGTAGTGATATATGATCACTATTCTAAACTTTTCTCTATATTTTTATTGAGAATTAACATGAAACTATGCAAACTTGTAGTAGAATCTAAGCGCTACCCAATAAGCCTTAAATCATCCCAAATGGATATTCCAACTAGGATAATCATCCTCTTCAAAATAGGCTACCTATTTGCAACACTCTCTCCTATGTGAAGAGATATATCTTCACAAACTTGGTAAATTCTCACAATTCACTCAGTGAAAGAGCTTGAAACTTTGGCAAACTTCAAGGCACTATATGAGAGACCAAATAAATATTGAAATCAATGAAAATAACTACAATGAAAAAGCAAATAATGCTCTCCAATTCGGTACAATCAAATTTGGAAAAGCCTAACTACACCTCTAGATAGAGGGAAGCAAAATCACGAGAAAATGAGGTAAGGAAGCAAGCGGGCTACTTGTTGGGGTTTATGACTTCACTAAACTAAGTAATAAACTTGTGGAATGCATAAACTGCAAGAAAAAAAGGCAAGATGGTGCTCATTTAGAGTTTTACTTTTCCTACAGTCTAGCTGACCACCCATAGATCAGTGTAGGTGCACTTTTTGGTGGGTGATTGATGAGATTTAAATTTGATTGATTTTGGTGGAGCTTCTAACTTGATTCCACGACTCGGGGTCCTCCTTTTTTATTGGTCCACTTGCAACTCTCATGGTTGAGTCCTTTTGCATGATGAACACTTGATTTTCAACACTCCCCCTCAAGTCTCAATGCATAGGAGCTCCTCCTCAGAACACTAGCACTAGACCTTGATCCACCAAATGTTCCTTAGACCTCTGATGCCATGATGATAGAGAGCTGAATAGAATGATAATAGAGCTAGAAGAGTCTAAACACCACTAAGGCTCAAAAAGGATGACCAACTATCAGATTCTGGGAAAAAATTCAGCAGAGTCTTCCCAAAAAAAAAATGAATTGATCAATAATAATGAACAACCAAAAGGATTATGTTAGAATAAATGTGCTCACACCAATAAGTGTATCAAGGAGTAAATGGACCACTTTATAGTTGACCAAACAAAAAAAATTGGAAAACTTTTGCTAGAGTATCCTCTGCAAAATGAGCATATGATCAGTGTCAAAATCTCATAAAACTAGACGTACTAACATATTAACCTGCATTGTGAATCATTGACTCCATTCCATATAATCAGTTACCCAAAAGAAGCCAACTCAACTTATCAAGAACCTATGAACAACGAGCATACATCTCTTATGGTGAGGATGGGTAAGTCTTCTACCTGCATCACCAAAAAGACCCTAACATCTGAGTGTCTCACAGTTAAGAAAAACTCACCATGACCTTCTTTATCAAATGCAAAAGGCTTTATGCAAAAACGTTACTACTATATCAATGAACAACGAGCATACATCTCTTATGGTGAGGATGGGTAAGTCTTCTACCTGCATCACCAAAAAGACCCTAACATCTGAGTGTCTCACAGTTAAGAAAAACTCACCATGACCTTCTTTATCAAATGCAAAAGGCTTTATGCAAAAACGTTACTGCTATATCAATGACCACATGGACGTACAAAAGTGATAACCAAAAAAGCATACATAGTGTGCACGTGCTCAATATATGCAATAAAATTGCATTGAAAGGATGAATTCACAGCCCAAACACTAGCCAACAAAACTTACAAGTGTCTGTCAAGTCTATTCTTCATGCTCAAAATACTTTCTTAGGTCATACAAATGTAATTGAACTTATAGTCAGTGACTGACCACGCCATTATATGATTCATTAAAGAAACATATACAAAAGTGTCCAATGGCCATTTGGCCTTTCACATGGACACTAACAGTAACATGTTCATTGCTAGGTCAATCACCAAGAGAATCTTGTACATGAAACATACGTGCCCAAAGTGGATTATCATAATATGTTTAAAGTATACAAGAAGCAAAGAGATATTGATCATGACAATAGTTCTTGTTCCAAACTCAAGCAAAAGGAATACATATCACATAAATGAAAGTTCAAGTCACACTTTCACCTCCGCATATCATTTTTTTATGGAATATGTGCAATTTCAAATTGATGAACAATGCATTTTTTTTTCCAATCAAGACTTGAAATCAATGGAAAACCATATACTAAGGTGATATTTATCCTATAGTTTGAATCTAAGGAAGTCGATACAAATCAAGTAGTAGAGCTTCATAGTATTGTCCAAAAATCTTAAATGACCCTCCATAGCAACAATTGATGCGACACAATTTCATCGCTATGTGATTGCATGTTTCATCGCATAAAACATTGAGCGCACACTCTTGATCAAACAAAACTTATATCAATGTCTTTTTTGAGGCTAAAACTGAGGTTTATTGGAGCATCCCATATGGGATGCTCCTTTACCAGCAAATATGCGACCATAAAGCATCATTGCATATGTGACACTAATAAACATCACACATGCGATGCTCCATTATGTCGCATATGTGATGTTTATGGAAAGTCATTTATGCAATGCTTATGAAGAGTCACATATGAGACATTCATAAGAGTCGTATATAGTGCACTTGTGGAAAGCTGCATATACTATAATAAAGTAAGCCTATGATCTAAGGGTCTGATCGGTTCAGTCATATCTAAAATCTGACATTGTTTGGTCACTTTTGTGTATGGCCAAAGATCCTGTGAGTTTTCATCTATGCTTTCATATAGAATACATTGCTATTATCATTGAAGTAAGAAAGGAATCTTCAATTTTGAAAGCATTGTATGAAATTTAATGAAAGCAAAATAAGAGAGCATCGAAGTATGAAAATACTTATCACGCATAGGCATGCATCTACGAAAGAATATTGGTGCACTTCTTTTCAAAGAATGTTTTCATGCACAAAACACGTTTTCTTCTTGCTTGAAAAACATAGTTAATGCTCAACTTTCTCTCTCTCTCTATCTATCTATCTATCTATATATATATATATATATATATATATATATATATATATATATATATATATATATATATATATATATATATATATATATATATATACATGTGTGTGTGTATGTGTGTGTGTGCGTGTTGCATGTTATTGAAGAAGTTCACCGAGCATAATACATGGCTAATTTATTTTACATATAATTTTCATAAATTAGCATCCTCGCACATACACATTCACACACACACATACTTATACACATACACATGCACATGCATATATGCACACATAGATACATACCTATACACATACACATACACATGTACATATACATACACACATGTAAATATCCACATACACTTACACCTATACATGCACATACACATACACACACATGCACATCCACAAACATATCTACATGCACATGCATGAACATACACATACCCATACACACATACTTATACACATACACATACACATACATATGCACATATACACACTTACATATATATATATACAGATGCATGCACATGTAGATGCATGCACATGCAGGTGCATGCACATGCAGATGCATGCACATGCAGATGCATGCACATGCAAATGCATGCTCATGTACATGTATGCTCACACACATACACATGCATATACACACATACACATACACATGCATGTACACATAGACACAAACACATACATGCACATACACATACACATACACATACACATACACATACTCATACATATACACATACACATACACATACACATACACATACGCATACACATACACATACACATACGCATACACATACACATACACATACACATACACATACACATACACATACACATACACATACACATACACATACACATACACATACACATACACATACAAATACCCATGCACATACACATACACATACACTACACATACACATACACATACACATACACATACACATACACATACACATACACATACACATACAAATACACATACACATACACATACACATACACATACACATACACATACACATACACATACACATACACATACACATACACATACACATACACATACACATACACATACACATACACATACACATACACTTACACATACACATACACATACGCATACGCATACGCATACGCATACACATACACATACACATACACATACACATACACATACACATACACATACACATACACATACACATACACATACACATACACATACCCATACACATACCCATACACATACCCATACAAATACACATACACATACACATACACATACACATACACATACACGTACACATACACATACACATACACATACACATACACATACACATATGCATACGCATACGCATACACATACGCATACGCATACGCATACGCATACGCATACGCATACGCATACGCATACGCATACGCATACGCATACGCATACGCATACGCATACTGGTGTCACTCTAGCACAATGGTGAGTACCATTGTGAGAAGTTTCACCTCATAATTGTCAATCCGTGGAGACGTGAGGACTAGTATGAAGACTATGAGCAAGTGAAGGCACAAGTGCGTGAGTGAGAAGCACACAAGCATGCACACACATACACACACACGCGCACACAAGGCAAGAACAAGGAGAGGAACAATGGAGTTCTTTGCATTAATCAAAAGGTCTCTTACATAAGCTCAATTCACAAATAATCTAACCCCAAAAATGAGCTCTCTAGCTCTTTTTATAGTTTTCTAACTAGCTTTGGTCTTGTCCAGACCTAGTGTCCGGCCTAGTTAAAAATTAGGTTCTAGAGTCTATTTGAGGGCTCAAACAGAGTCTAAAAATTATGAAAATTGATATGTCGCTAGTTCTAATACTCCTCAAGCTCGAGGACTCCTCGGCTTGCACAAAATGGAGTCTATTCTACCAAAAACGGGATTTACAATGTTTGTGTAGTGATTAAAATCACTTGAGTTGTAAATAATTCATGGGAAAAAAATGATTTGGCCTTGTTGCCGTATTGTGCATGACTCCTCTGTTGCTTTGTATGCCAACACGCCCCCCTTCCTAGCGTCTGTCGCCCCTGACAGACCTTTGTTCTCTCGGGTGGTCGATATAGTATTGGATGACATTGGTGGCCAGTTCATGTTCTCCTATCCTTAAGCCTCTTGCTAGATCAGCTTCCAATGCATCCCAATTTATTGCACCAGGGGCCTCTGGTTGCGGGGTGGTGTAGTACTCAGAGTACATTGCTTGTTCACAAGCAAAAAGTTGGAGCAGATGTGTTGGCTTCGGTGCGAAAATCTCCGAGTGATACTCCCAGAAACCTGATCTGAACATTTCTTCAAAGGTCTGTTTGTAACAGGCAGGGAGGTATTTGATGCGCGCATGCCAGGCGTAAGCCACACGAATACTGGGGGTGGTGCTCATGTCATACACCAAGTCATAATTTCCATTGCTGAACCCCGGGAGACGTACCTGTGGTGCGGCTGCATTTCTAAAAGTTTTCAGGACTACCTGCATCATATCTAAGATTTTAAGCATCATTTGTGCTGCTACATCTTGCATGGGCTTCAAGCGCGGCATCCAGTGGTGAATGGTTCCCATCATATATGCTACCGACGGTGGTCCCTGTGGTGGCGCAATGTACGGGTAGTTCAGCCATTCCTTGCATTGCGCGTTGTTCTGTACCTTGATATTGAATGCCTTCCAAGACCTGCGGCGTGGGACTGGACCGTAGCATGGATTGTATAGGAGGTGTAAAGGCGCGTTGTTCCATGTGCGTAGCATTTCTGGATATGTCTCGAGAAGTTTCTGCCGCCAGGTGGGTTGACGAATTTTCCTTTTTGCACCTCTGGAGGAAGGTCTTCGGGTTGAAATTGGGTCGCAAAGGTAGGAATCTGACCCGTGACTCTTTGTATTTCTGCATTATAATTAGCCAAGATAATATAATACGGCCTGTATTGGAGTTCAGATGAGAGGATCAGGCGTCTCGATGACAGGTTCTTGAAGTAAGCCGATTGTAGCACAGTTTCCTCTATGACCCTCATGGCCTGATTTTGCACTACTGTGCGCTCTTCGTGCGAACTCCCGATTTCCTCCACTTGACGTAGCCATGGGGGCCGTGGTGCCTCGAATGTGTCCTGAGCTTCTTCTGTTTGTTGGCCTCCTGGGAATGGTTGTGGATCGTATTCTTCGTCAAACGTTTGTTCCACAGGAATTTGCACAACTTCTTCGTCCGTGGGAGCCTCTGGAGGGGAAGGTGGTCTCTCATATTGTAGTAGACGTGTTTGCAATTCAGTGACCTGTTTCTGGAGATCTTTTATGGCCTCTGCGTCTGTGAGAAGTGAAGCCGCGGAGGGGGTGGTTGGAGAGGCTGCTGTTGGTCCTTTTTGGTATTCCTGCTTCAATTGTCCCAGTTCCTCCGATAGTTTATCATGTGCTTCAAGCAGCATGGCATAGTCTTCCAATATGATCTTGATATTATCGGGGGTCACTGCTTGAAACTTGGATGGGCTGATGGGTGCCCCCGGTGTGCTCTCAATAGCTGCCTCCAAGTTCTCTTGATTTTGTACTTGCAAGCGTCTATTCTCTTCCTGAGCGGCCGCAAGATGGCGTTTGAGTAGAGCCATATTTCGCTGAAGTTTTGAGTTGCGTTCCAGCTGTGTCCGTAGGTGACCTTCTACCACCTGTATCGCTTCCTGATCTGTGTTCTGTAACTGTACCTCCAATATGCCATGAGCTCCTTGGAGAGTTTGGAACTGTGTGTGGAGGCGAGCATTTTCCTCTTCTAGTGCCGCAAGGCGGTGCTGTAGTGTTTCTGAGTGCTCGTGCATGCGTTCATTCTGTTGCTGGAGCTGAATGTAATCTGTCCTTAAGTTTGATATACAAGCAAGCATGGTGTCCAATGCACTTCCTATAGATGAGTGGGTGGTGTTTACAGTGGGAGATGCATGGGAAGGGAATTGGGGATGGGGAAGAGTGAATGATGTGTCTATTGAAGTCGTGTGTGTGAGTGAGATTGGTGGAGGGGGAATGGGAGGAGGTGGAATCGTGGGGGGAGGTGCCGTGGGTGGTGAAATGTCCATACCTTCAGGAGTGGGTGCGAGTGTGGGGTCTGCCATATACATTGGAATGGTAGGTGGTGTGTGTGTGGAAGTGGTGAATAGGTGAGAAGTGGGGTGGGGAGCTGAAAAGAAAGGAAATGGTTGAGACCTGGGTTGAAAAGTTCTAGCAAGGAGGTCATGGAGGGATTGTAGAAATGGAGAGATGGAGGTTGGGGGTTGAGGTCGTAGATTTGAGGAGGGCATGAAGGGTTGCGTGGTAGCAGGGAAACCCATGAATGTGGATCTAGGGTCAGGATGACCTATGGCTGAGGGCATGGGAGATGGTTGCCCTAGGGCAGGCTCTATGAGCGGTTCGGTGGATTGTGTAGTGATGGGGGTTGCTTCAAAGATTGGGTTATCAGTGGTAGAGAATAGGGTGGAACTAGAGATGGGAGTACGGAAGATGAAGGTTGGTTCGGTGGGTTGAGTGGTCGAGGTGATTTCCACTGTTTCTGCTCTAGGAGGCGATGGTGGGGGTGTGGGTGGTTGTGGCTCTGTGGACTCCTCATGGGTGACTGGGTGCTCTTGGCTAGCCGTTTCGGTTGCTTGGGAGGTTGTCCTGATAGGTTCAGATGTAATAGTTGGCTCTTCTGCAGTTGTAATGGGAATCTGGATATTCTTACCTGAGCGTGGTCGTGTCTGGAACCTTCGTGGGTCATATTGAACTGGAGACCTCTGAATGGCAGTGCGCACTGCTTCCACTACCCCATATGTTTCTGCCATCAATAAGAGACCTTCCCTATACTCTGAGTCAACTCCTGCTTCTTCCAACAACTGAGTCATGAGTACTCTGCTACTCTGTTCGGTGAGTAGTTGTTGCGATGGCACTCTTTCCATAATCTGATACAGCCTTCGGAGTTCTGCTGTATAGGCTGGGGCTTCAGTGGTCTCCTCTTCATACGCTCCTTCTTCTTCTAGGTGTCCTTGTTGTTGACCTTGCTGAGCGTAACTCCAATGTACATGTCGACCATCTGTAGACTTTCTTCTTCTTCGTGAGGATGTGCCTTGTTCCTCTGCCTCTGAATAGAACTCCACATCAGAGAATTGTGTACTTTGTAGGAATGCTTCAAAATCCTGGGGGTCCATTCCTTCAGCATCTCCAGTGGCAGCAAATTCGAATTCAGGTGGAACAGGAGGAGCCGATGGGGTAGCTTGTGTCGTAGTTTCAGATCCCGACCTGGGTATCCTAATGGTAAAGGGAGGTACAGTGGCCTCCCTTCGTGGCGATACCTCAGGAGTAGTCAGAACTTCCCTTGTCTGGACACAAGGGATCGCACCCCTCATGCGCTTGGATTGATGTGTGGACGTCTTGAGCCTTTTAAACATTTGTAATTGTGCCCAAGTTAAGGCACGTTCAATGGGGACATCGTATGCTAGGCACCGGTAAATAATGCGTGTGATTGCACAGCATCCGTTCACCACTAATTTCCTAGAAGACCGTTTGTTTGCTTCATACAATTGATCTATAATCCATACCGATAGCTTAATGGGTAACGCACCTGCTTCCGCTAAGTAGAGAGTGAACCAGATTCTCTTGTGTGGTTGAGTGAAGCGGTCTTGGCCGGGAAAGGCGAAATGTTGCATGCACATGCGGAGAGGGATGGACACGTTTGGTGTGAGTGCTGCCATGTCTTTAAGCTTCAATAGTTTCCTATCCTTCATGTTAGTGGGAACAAGAGCATCCTTTTCAGAGGGTACATGCGTGCCGTGCATATTCAAAGCGTCGCTTACCAACTCCACTGTAAGTTCAAACCTCTTCAACTCGTTGTTGCCCAGCAAGGAGGGAAGAACAAATGATCCGGGTTTGTCCTTTTCTTCATTAGCTTGTAATGTGGAGACCAACTAGTAACATCGGAGGAGATCTGGTTTAGGTAGTGGGGCTTCAAAGTATTCAGCCAGCCCTGCTCGTTGCCATATGGTCTGGAGATCCTCGGTGTTCTGTAAAGTCTCGAACTCCTTGGAGAAAAATTGGAATCGAACCCATGATCTGTCATACTCGCACTTAGACTCCCATATATACTTGGCCTCTCCTAATGGACCTGGCATGCCATTCAACCAATGAGAATTGGCATGGACTCTTTCTGTGATCCCTGTGGGTGGATCCGGCACCGGGATTTGCTGAAGGTGCTGCAGCTCCACTGGTCGTTCAGTTGGTGGCACATCCACAGGTAGACTATCCACATCAATTCCTGCAGTAAGTATCCCTACTTGTGAGCCCGAACCTGTCGCTTCTGCCATTTTACTTCTTGCCTTCTGATTCTGTGAGAATATAGAATCATGTGTTAACATCGTAATGGACAAGTTAATGCTTGGGTATTCCTAGGAGACTAATGCAGTTAGTAAGTGGGGGTGAATTTACAAATTGGGGTCGGGGGGTTTATTACAGGTCTTAAGCTGCCAAATGCAGTGGATGGGTTTTTCTCTTGGTTTCGTAGAGATGCTAGAGAACATTATAGGTGTATCAGCTTGAACATGAGGCCTTTTAGGGACCCATTTACAAATGATTCTGTTCGTGCTCATGGGCCTTGGTGTGTTCGTGAGTGTTGAAAACGAGTGGATGCCGGTTGTGCGAGTGAATGGGTTACGCTGTATAGGTTGTGGCTTCGGCGTAGCTATTTGCGCCCGCAAGCAAGCCTTAGGCACCCAAATTTGTCTTGATTGTGGGCTAGCCTTCATCGACTTCTTGGGCACCCAAATAGATTTCACGTTAGCAGAAGAATTTCCGAAAGACTTCTTATTAGTGTCGTGTTGTTGGTTACTAATAAGAGGCTTTGCCCGTGTGGTTGGCTTGAGTGCAACCGGGTGTTCGCCTTTCCGCACCCACACTTGTTTCACTTGCTGGGACATTTTGCTGCGCAGGTACTTTGGATCCCGGACATAGGTAGTACTCTGCTTCTTCTGCCTTTGATCCACCTTTGGTTGTTGCCTCCTTCTGGCCTTTGGAAAAGAAGGGAGTTCCTTTGCATCCCTGACTCCTTTTTTGCGAATATCATTCCTCTGCAACACATAGTTTTGGACAAGAACAACATGGTCATCTTCATGTGTATTCCTGGAAGGACCAGGAGTCTGTGCCTTTCCTAGTTCCTTGAGTGCTCCATTATCTAACTCTACTGTAATTCGACTATGATTGACCCAAACCTGAAGAAGTCCACTTCTTAAGTTTAAGTTGACTGCTTGGTCATAGATCCAATCTTGACCCAAGACAAGAGGTTCAGTGAGATCCTCGTCTTGACACACTAGCACTTTAACTGTTATAGCCTCATCATGAATATAGAGGGGAAGTTCCACCTCGCCCATGCAAGGGGTTTCCACGCCTCCCAATCCTATGAGATACGCTTCCACAGGATTGACAATTAACTGCAACTCTTGGCAGTAAGACAATTTAACAGCACTAGTGGCTGCACCTGAGTCAATCAAGGCTCTTACAGTCCTTGCACTCTTTCCTTGTCCTATATCTAGGGTTATGAAAGGACGTCGATCAATTATCCTATGCGAGCTTGTTCCTGTGACTTCACACATGGCCATAGGATATCCTTGATCTGCATAGTCATTCGTTCTAGGCTGATCTCTACCTTGCCTTCGTAACTTCATCCTTCTGATGCGTTCTAAAGCTTCTGCTTGAGCTTCTTCTCGAACTCGCTTTTCTTCCTCTTTGCGTTTCTTAGCAGTGTTGAGTCGGCTGAGCATTTCCTCCGTGAGGGGTTCCTGATACAACTTGACTCTGCAACCGCTAATATAGTTTGGGAGAATATCACCTTCTAACGTGGCTAATTGTACTGCTCCACTCGTGGAGATCCTATTGATAATCATAGGTCCGTAGCCTCTCTTTTCTAGCTTCCTTGCGTGTTGTTTCAGTGTATAGACTAAAACTAGATCTCCTGCTTTCAAGCCCTTATCCTTCACATGGGCATCGAAATATGCCTTTTGTCTCTTCTTGGCTGCATATATTCCTGCAGCGGCTCTTAGTCTTGTTTCCCCTAATCGTTCAAGGTCAAAGATCCTAGAGGAGAGCTCATGACCTGTCCATTTGTGCTCTTGTGCTACTTTCAACGTAGGAATCAGGAAATCCAAGGGTAGCACAGCGTTTTGGCCGAATACCATCTGAAAGGGGGTGGCTTGGAGTACCGTTTTGTAGGCAACTCGGTATGCCCAAACAGCATGGTGTAGCTGTTTGTCCCAATCAGAGCGTTTAGTGTTCACTAATTTCGTCAGTACATTGCATAAGATCTTATTAGTGCTCTCAGCTTGTCCATTAGCTTGAGGGTGATAGGGGGCAGACTTCTTGTGTATTACCAAGAATTCTTGGAGTAGATTTTCATTCACTTCATTTAAGAAATGAGTGCCTCTATCACTTACAAGCTCTATAGGTAGCCCGTATCTTGTGAATACATTCTCAAACAAGAATTTGGCAGTTGTTTGAGCATCGTTCTTTGTCGTAGCCTTTACCTCTACCCACTTGGTGAGATAATCTGTTGCAACAATGATGTATTCCGCATGAGAACCTTTAGCTGGGGGATTAATAGGACCTACGAAGTCTATTCCCCACTTAGAGAATGCACGTCCACCCATCATAGGTTTCAGTGGCATCTCATCTTTGCGTATAGGATACTGAGTCCTCTGGCAGACATCACACCGTTTCACATAGGTATGTGCATCCATGTGAAGGGTAGGCCACCAGAAACCCGCAAATAATATTGCCTTGATCACCCGATCCGGTCCAAAGTGTCCTCCTGCTACACCTTGGTGAGCAGTTTCTAAGATCTTAAGATATTCACTTTCATGGACACATAGCCTCAGGTAACCATCTTTACCACGCTTGTATAGATTATCACCAATAAGTGAGTAATCCAGGGCTTCTTGTTCTAAACTCCTTTTCCTAGCCAGAGTCATGTCTGGAGGGAATGCTTTCGTCCTTAGGAAGGTGGTTCACTCCAATCTGGCACAATGGATACTTGATACAGAGTGGCGTGTTCCACTGGTGGTTTAGTGCAACAGATTGGGCATTCCTTGCACAACTTTTGGACATCCGCTTCCATAGTCGGCCAATGCACTCCGAGTCTTCTTAGTGTCTGTAAAGTTCGTTGCTTTGAATGGTGTTGCTCTAGTGCACCTACATGTGCTAATTGCAACCATTTAGCGTACTCATCCTCTTCTACGCAGCAAGCCAAGATCCCTTGATCTGTGTGCTTGTACATACTTCCTGCCATGATGTGGTACTTTTGGGCTTTTACAACCTCTCTATTCCGTGTGTTTACTACTGGATGGTTAGGCCCGTATGTCAATATTGGTACCAATGGCTTAGCCCACTGCGGTACAACTTCCAAATTAAACAGGTAAGCATCAGGAAGGTCATCTGCTACTCCTTGTGGGGCTTCTCCCGACGTGAGCCTAGAGAGATGATCTGCTCTTAAATGAGTTCTCCCTTTCCTTACCACAACTTCAAAGTCATATTCCATGAGCAAGAGAAACCATCTCACTAATCTTCCTGTATTGCATGGCTTGTTTACAAGGTATAGCAATGCCTGATGATCAGTAAAAAATTTAAACTTATTTGCGAGCAAATAGTGTCTAAATTTCTTAACTGCATATACCATGCCTAATCCTTCTCGCTCTGTAGTGGTGTAATTCCGTTCAGCCGCATTCAATTGTCTACTGGCATAGGCAATTGGAAGATCCATATTACCTTCACCAGTAGGTTGTGCAAGCACACATCCAATAGCATAATTGGATGCATCCACGTGAACATGGAATGGCTTATTCCAATCTGGTGTGGTCAAGATTGGTGCTGAACATAATCTTCGTTTAAGCTCCTGTAAGGAATTCTCACATTCATCCGTCCACTCAAAGTTAGTCAGAAGCCCGTACATGGGCTTTGCAATGATAGCATACATGTGTATAAATCGTCGGTAATAACCACAATGCCCCATGAAAGCTTGTACTTCCTTGACATTCTTTGGCCTAGGTAGCTCTGCTATGGCTCTCACTTTTTCTTCGTCGGTAGATATGCCATTCTTTGACACTATGTGTCCTAGAATCTTGCCTTGCCTGACCATAAAAACGCACTTTTCTGGGTTCAGGCAGACTTGATATTCTCTACATTTGTCAAAGATTTGTCTGAGTTCAGGGATATGGGTTTGTCTAAAGATCAGGGATATTCTCTACATTTGTCAAAGATTTGTCTGAGTTCAGGGATATGGAATGAGCACAAAGATCATCAACGTAGACTTCTAAACTCTTCCTCAGGAACTCCTTAAACACATGGCACATCAGCCTCTGGAAGGTAGCTGGTGCATTGGTAAGCCCAAATGGCATTACTCTAAAAGCAAAAATGCACCATTCTGTGGCAAAGGTTGTCTTATGCTGATCCTCTGGGGCTATGGCTACTTGATTGTAGCCTGAAAATCCATCAAGGAAGCTGTACACTTCCTTGCCTTCCACTCTTTCTAAGAGATGTTCTGTGATGGGAAGCGGATAGTTATCTCGAATTGTGGCTGCATTAACCTTTTTCAAGTTAATGCACATACGCAGCTTGCCATTCTTCTTGGGCACCACTACGATGGGGGATACCCATTCAGTGTGCTCAATTTCATAGATAAATCCAGCTTCAACCAATCTATCTATCTCTTCTTTGATCTTAGCAGCGTAATTATCGTTATAAGTATAGGGCTTTTGCTTAGAGGGTTTAGCATCTGAGGTCATGGGGATAGTGTGTGAGCATATATCGGGGTCAACACCTTTCAAATCCTTGTAACTCCAAGCGAATACATCTCTGTATTCTCTTAGCAAGGCTATCAACGCATGCTCTTCTTCCTCTGTTAGGTCATGGCCTATGTACGTGCATCTCTCCTCTCCTTCTTCTAGGGCCACTACTATTTTCTTGGTGGTTTCTTTGTTATCATAGGCCTCTCCTGATTGTGCCTCTCGTTTAGGCATTCTTATCATGACTCTCCTGTCATCTATCTCATACTTCTTAAAATTTTCTGGGACCTCAAACAAAGATTCTTCCTCTTCTGGTGAGGCTTCTCTCTTCTTTCGTTTCTTTTCTTCTTCCTTCGGGGTCACATGTGTTGCTAATCTTACATCATTTGTAACCTCTCCATGCCTCTGGGGTTGAAATTCTACTTCATGGAAGTATTCTTCATCTGATGCAAATGGTGGGTCCATAATGATTGACTCTAGATCGGAGTCACTTGCATCCTCAAATGCATCAGGGCTAGGTTCGCATTCTTCTAGAACTGCCTCTCCCATGATCGGCTCTATGGAGAAGACTGAAATGTCATAGCCATCCTCATCACAGTGAGGTGTCCATTGTTCTTCATTGATGGCCACGTCCATTGTTGCTAAAATTTCTGCCCAACCGTGAGGTTCAAATTCTTTGTCTGGAAAAACTACAGGTGCATAGGCTGGGTCTTGGATTGATCTATGGGTTTCTTTCGCACCTACCTCTCTGGCTTTCTCTCTCTTCTCTTCTTCTACTGCTACCTTGCACATCCATAAGTGAGTGTCTTCACGCATCCATGAGGATCCAGACCCTATGGAATGCACCGATTCTGTATCATCTTTGGCTCTATGGATGGGATTCCATTGAATAGGAGGGACATCTCTATGAGAATAATCCTTGAGATTGACTTTGGTCGTAACACCCAAGTGTTGCAAATACAAGGAGTTGGTTCCCCAATCCTGTACCACTTGCAACTGTGGCATAAATGGTCTTCCCAAAATCATCTCATAGGCATGATTTTTGCTGAAGTCACATATGGCAAATGTATGCTCAAACTCGACACCACAAGTGGTGAGAGTTATTCCTTCTAGCAATCCTAGGGGTCTCTCTATGTGACCATCGGCCATCTGCAATTTCATTCTCGTTGGCCTGAGTGCCGGCTTGCCCCAACGCTTCCATAGGGAAGTAGTGGCAATTGCAACTCCTGCACCTGAGTCCAAAATTGCCTTGGTGGTGTACTCCTGGTAGGTGATGGGAAGATAGGTGTTCCCTTCTTCACCTTCACACATATTTCCTATCTTATCCAAGGGAATTTCTGGCACTGTCCTATGGGATCCTACCTGGGAACGAGGTTTTGCTATCTCTGGTACTTGTTTGGCTACATGTTTCCATAATTCAGGTCTAACCCTGAGTAGCTCTTCTAACTTGAGATTGCACTGCACGTTAGTGTTCTTCACTACCTCTGTGTTCCTAGGTATGACTGAATCTTCGTTTCTTACCATGACTGTAGGTGCTCTCATACAGGTGGACTTTGCTTCCCATGGTCCTGTGAAGTGGGGTAACTCTTGTATGGAATTAGATTCAAAGTCCAATCTCTCGTGAGATTGAGTACTCTCATGTTCCCCGTAAATAGATGGGATGTCTTGTGGGAATTGGTCGTGTGCATCATCCACAAGTTCAAAGGGAGGGGCGACTTCACTTTCGTTATCCCATTTGTCTTCTTGAATCTCTCGTAGGAAGTCTGGTGCAAACCGATTCATAGAAGAAGAAGTGTCTGGCTCCGTAGAATTAGGCGCATAAGCAACCTGGGAAGGAGGGCTTATTCTATCGTTGGCTCTCTCCTCGTTCTCATAGATGGCTGGAGCACAAGCTTCTTGGGGAGGGTTACTTATTCTATTACTTTTCCGAACAGGCTCATACGCTCCCTGAGAAGGAATGTAGGCGACCTGTGGAGGTATGCAAGCTTTCGAGGGAGGCTCATGTGCCTTTTGGGGGGGAAGATAAGCTTCTTGAGGAGGCACATGGGCTTCCTGAAGAGGCTTGCTTATCCGTTCTCTTGCCCTTTCCTTTCTTTGAGGGGCAGGTTCCTTTTCTGATTGTGCAGTTAGCCTCTCTATTCTTTCTAAGGAGGGGAAGTTGTCTGGTTTAGTGGAATTGGCCACATAAACTTCCAATGGGGGATGGTTCATGTTTTTGCTTGCTTTATCTTTTTCTTGATTTTTTTCTTCCTTGGCAGATCTTGCAATTATTCCCTCTAACTTCTCTAGGAATCCATCCAAGTGTAATTGCGTCTTGGCTGAGCCCGAGTAATTGAAAAGGCGACTGGCTTCAAACATAGTCTGAGCCAATGCGACCATTTTCGCGCACAACTTGGTTCTTTCTATCTCTAGATCAGCTCTGGGATAGCACTTGTCATGATCCGTGACGTTTGGCCCTTCTTGGATTCTGGCCTGATATGCTTTAAGCATCATGTCTATGTCTTCAGGAGTGGGATCAGCTAATACTGATCCTGTTTGGGGTGGTGGGTGGGTTACGTGGGGTGTCTTAGAGGGTGGAGGGATGGAGGGTGATGGGGATGGTAGCGGTGGGAATGTGTGAGAGTGCGGTTGAGATGTGATCTCTATGATTTTAGCCTTGGTTTCTCGTAGACTTTCCTCAAGTTCACTCATCTTCTTTGCCCATTGCCTTTTCATGCGTTCACGGCTATCTCTCCAAGCTCTTGTTCTCTTTTTATTTTGGCTCTCAGTATCGCTAGCGTCTGGGCTCTTTTCCTTGCCTACCCCTTGGTTTTGCTTCACTGCTTGAGCTCTCGTGACTACCTGTACGGGTGCAGTGGAAGTAACACTTCCGCTGGAATCTACCACTAACTCAATAACGTTGATGGGCGTGATTTATGGCATATTATTGGGGTTCTTTGGGCAATCTCGTAAGAGATGCTCTTTTCCACAATCTTGGCAGAAGCCTTGGATCGTCACTGACTGGTTTTGTGTAAGTGGAGGTAAGGGGCAATCACGAATGAAGTGATCTCCTTGGCATCTGTAGCACGGTCCTCTTGGGAATGGAGGTCTTACTTGCCTAGATTGAGGCCTAGGATTGGGGTTTGCATACATGACGTTCGTGTAATCTGACTCCCAACTAGGTTCGTTTGTCTCTTCGCTATAATAGGACTCACCATGCTCAGGAGACTGCATGTAGTAGGCCTGGGGGCTATCAACATGTGTAGAATCAAAGCTATGGTCACTCGGGTCACTTTCAGAAAGCAAGGATGTTACAGGGACTATAGCTCTATTCAGGTTCTCTTCTGCAGCAGTATACTTTACCGGAATCACATTAGCTGGGGCTGGGGGTTGTTGTGCTAGCACAGGCTGAGGCCTTTGTTGGTTTTGATATTGAGGTTGGAAATTTTGTTGTGGCCTGCCATATGGTTGTGGAGGGTACGGGTTCTGGTATCTTCCTTGCTGCGGGTATGGCTGAGGGTAGGGTTGCCTAACTGCCTGCTTGTTGTATGGGCAATCTTGTGCGGTATGATTGGTGTACCTTCGTTCTTTGGTGCAGTATTGGCTATTTGGATTGACCTGGGGTTGAGCCATAATGGGACACACGTTTGCCATATGGTCACCACCGCATGTATAGCACCTCTTCGCTGGAGTAAACCTCGGAATTTGTTTGCTAGAGACGCCTAGTTTCTGAGCTACTTTCTCTGCGAGTTCCTCAATTGATGTGGATTGCGTGGAAGAGTGACTAGATGCACTATCTGAATCTTTGTAGATTTTGGAAAGCTCTAGTTCTTCCCCTAGGTTATCTTCAATGTCAATGCACATGCGTACACACTCTTCTATAGTCCTAGGTTCTTTCAGATACACATAGGATCTCAATTTTGTACTCAACAATCCATCAAGGAATAAGGCTACTTGTTTGGCAGATGTGGGTAGCTCCGAAACAGGACATCTTTCAAGGTATTGCCTAAATCTTCTTCCTGCAAGTCTCACAGTCTCTTGAGGGGTTTGCTTGAAGCTGTGAATCAGTGAAGAGGTATTGTGTCTTATGCCACTCTTGGAGAATTCAATAATAAATGCTTCTAGGAGTTGGTCTATGCTCCTGAACTGGCGCTCATCCAATGGCTGAAACCATGTCAGTGTTGTGTTCCTAAGGGTTAGACCGAAGGCATTGTACTGCGTGAATAGATCCTCCACTTGTTCAGCTCTCAAGACTTGCTTGAACTCCGCCACATGATCATAGGGATCTCCTGTGCCATCAAAGTAATTCTTCATGTACTTAACTAGCTGAGTCGGTCTCAGAGTTCTTGCGTGCTCTCTAGGTCTCGGCAGAGGGAATCCATCCATATTTCTTCGGTTCTTGTGAGCTCTAAGCACCTCAGGTTCTACCCTATTCGTCTCCGTCCTCGTTCTTTCTCTGCCCATTGGATTGGCAAAGCTTACTTCTGGTCTATCTCTACTTCTGTCTCTTTGAGTTCCATGAGCTTGGGATGTTCCAGCTCCAGGGTGACCATAGGATACATTCGATCTTGGTTGGGGGAAAATGAATTCACCCTTCCAAGTGTAAGCATGCCTATCATTTTCTGTCACCACAAAGATCCTCTCAGAAGTGTGATCTAAGTAGGTCACTCTGCCTGGGCTATCAGGATCCTTAAACTCATAGATCATGATTGTTCCTATATCAGTTGGTTGATCAGGTTTATACCTCCAAAAGGCTTCGTCAGTTTCTCGATCAAGAAGCAAATCTATGCACTTGTTGTCTTGGGGAACCCACTCAGGTGTGATAATCCTAGTGAGAATAGATTTGCCTCGGGGTGTTCTAGGTTCTACTCCCATGTTTCCTTGTTCCAAGTCACCTAAGTCCGCTTCTGAGATTACATTTCCAAATTCATCTGTCCGATCTGGGTGACTGATGACTACGTATATGGTTCCTTCTTTGTCCAGGTATGCACCGTTTTCAAACTTGACAGCTGGGTGCTCTAGTCCTATGGATTGGTCAGGGTTTTTAATATGGACCACGGATCTTCCTAGGCCGTCCTCATAGATGCTAGCACCTAATCGGTTGGTCCTAAGGTATTCCAACTGTGTTTTGTAAGGGCCTTCTACCCTGTGCAAGTAAGGCACTCCTGAACTTCTTGTAGGTCTGTCCATGCCTTGAGACATCTCTGACTCACTGGTCTCAGAGCTAGGGTAGTACGAGTGGTGGCTCAACTGCTGGGCCCAAGACCTAGCAGTGTGGTTAACACTGGCCTCTGAAGATCTGAGGCTTTGTCTCTCCCTTACTAGATGTCGTCCTGATCTAAGGTTCATATGCCTATCTAAGTAGCACAGTTCTTTGCCCAGAGTACAACCTCGTTGCTGGTTACTTTATATTAGTCGCTTGGTTCTTTTTAGTTATTTTATCGTGTTTAAGGTCTTGTCTGATATCACGTCGTCAGGAATATTTGAATGTTGTTTCGCACTTACAGTTGATCGTTCCACGTTAAGTTCTTTCCCTTTAAAATTCTCGACAGTACAAGGATTATGCCCTTAGCTTGAGCTTGAAAGTTTAGGTATGCTTCAACTTGATAGTGGCCTATCGTCGCCCTGACTTACTCCTACTTCTAATCGTTCTTAGCCTAAGCTAGGAATTGACGAAGAGGAGTTGAGAGTATTCCGACCTTTCTTGTTGAACCTTGCTCTTTAGTGCTCGAGAAGTTGATTCTCAAGCTTGCGCAAAACCCTTGCTTGGACGCTCTCAATTGCTTCTCAATAGTCCTGCATCAGTCTCAAGATTAGCTCCAAGTTGACCTTTCAATTGACAGATAATTTATTTCAGACACTTTTTTAATGACCCTTGTTCCCCCTTTTGTGTTGCTAGAAATTTCCTCTAGAGCTCCCTTGGTGTTTCTACCCCTCTGTGTGTCAACTTCCAAATATCCTATCTGAAAATCAACGCGTTATTCTTATAAAAAACAGTTGAGGGCGTGTAGTATATGCCACGAGCTTTCCGACAAGCCCTAGAGCTCAAAAAATGGATTTCGTATGAAAAAGTTATGACCGTTCAGGGTTTAGGGGGTTAACTTAGACAAACAGAACCTTTCAGGGTTTTAATGCATTTTTCTAAGGCCTTTGCAAGTGTATGAGTATTTGAGAGTGCAACTAAGCCCAAAGTTTAGCCTAAATTTCCAAAAAATTTACCCCTTAATTTTTGCCGAAAATGTCTGTCTGTCGCGATAGACGGTGTCTGTCGCGATAGACACAAACTATCGTGGGGGCTGTCTGTCGCGATAGACGGTGTCTGTCGCGATAGACGGTGTCTATCGTGGAATTTTGGTCTGTCGCGATAGACGGTGTCTGTCGCGATAGACGCTGTCTGTCGTCTGTCGTGATTTGGTCTGTCGCGATAGACGGTGTCTGTCGCGATAGACTGGTCTGTCGCGATAGACGGTGTCTATTGCGATAGACGCTGTCTGTCGTCGAATTTTGGTCTGTCGCGATAGACGGTGTCTGTCGCGATAGACGCTGTCTGTCGTCTGTCGTGATTTGGTCTGTCGCGATAGACGGTGTCTGTCGCGATAGACTGGTCTGTCGCGATAGACGGTGTCTGTCGCAATAGACGCTGTCTGTCGTCGAATTTTGGTCTGTCGCGATAGACGGTGTCTGTCGTCTGTCATGATTTGGTCTGTCGCGATAGACGGTGTCTGTCGCGATAGACTGGTCTGTCGCGATAGACGCTGTCTGTCGTCGAATTTTGGTCTGTCGCGATAGACGGTGTCTGTCGTGATAGATGCTGTCTGTCGTCTGTCGTGATTTGGTCTGTCGCAATAGACGATGTCTGTCGCGATAGACTGGTCTGTTGCGATAGACGATGTCTGTCGCGATAGACGCTGTCTGTCGCGGATTTCTGTCTGTCGCGATAGACTAGTCTGTCGCGATAGACGGTGTCTGTCGCGATAGACGCTGTCTGTCGCCGATTTTTGTTTTGTCGCCGATTTTTGGTCTGTCGCGATAGACGGTGTCTGTCGCGATAGACTGAAAAAACGCAAATTTTTGAGAAACTTCTAGTGATTTAGAGTGCCCTAATGGTGTAGGTTACCGTGCCAAACATGCATTCACAAAATTTTAAGTTTTTCTGTCTGTCGTAACAGACAGAGGTCGTCGTCCCGGGACCTGTGCAGAGTCTGTCGTACCTGCGCACACTGCTGGAGGAGGTGGTACAGCAAGTTCCTGCAACAAAAGCTCAAAAACACACCAAAAACAGATAGCATGCAAGCTCTCTCTCGCTCTCTCTCACAATGAAATGAGGGAAATGAGGTGGGGGGTGTAATATGACCAAAAAACTGAAATTTTTGTGGAGATGGAGATGGAGGTGGGAGATGGTGGAGATGATGATGGTGATGATGGTGATGCGAAAGTAAGGAAAAAATGAAGAAAAATTAAGAGAAAGAAGGATATTACCTATAACTCCAATGTCTCAACTCGACGTCTTACCATCACACGCTCGTCCTCGAAGCTCTCTCCCCGGCAACGGCGCCAAATTTGGTGTCACTCTAGCACAATGGTGAGTACCAACGTGAGAAGTTTCACCTCATAATTGTCAATCCGTGGAGACGTGAGGACTAGTATGAAGACTATGAGCAAGTGAAGGCACAAGTGCGTGAGTGAGAAGCACACAAGCATGCACACACATACACACACACGCGCACACAAGGCAAGAACAAGGAGAGGAACAATGGAGTTCTTTGCATTAATCAAAAGGTCTCTTACATAAGCTCAATTCACAAATAATCTAACCCCAAAAATGAGCTCTCTAGCTCTTTTTATAGTTTTCTAACTAGCTTTGGTCTTGTCCAGACCTAGTGTCCGGCCTAGTTAAAAATTAGGTTCTAGAGTCTATTTGAGGGCTCAAACAGAGTCTAAAAATTATGAAAATTGATATGTCGCTAGTTCTAATACTCCTCAAGCTCGAGGACTCCTCGGCTTGCACAAAATGGAGTCTATTCTACCAAAAACGGGATTTACAATGTTTGTGTAGTGATTAAAATCACTTGAGTTGTAAATAATTCATGGGAAAAAAATGATTTGGCCTTGTTGCCGTATTGTGCATGACTCCTCTGTTGCTTTGTATGCCAACACATACGCATACGCATACGCATACGCATACGCATACGCATACGCATACGCATACACATACGCATACGCATACGCATACGCATACGCATACGCATACGCATACGCATACGCATACGCATACGCATACACATACGCATACACATACACATACACATACACATACACACACATACACATACACACACATACATGCATGTACACAAATATACATATATACCTACATGTGTCTACGTACATATACACACACAACTACATGCACATGTAGACATATACGCACACAAACACAAATATAATATGAATGAATGATACAATTAAACTAATAAATCACATGTTGAATATAAATTGTAATAAAAAGCACTAGTACATTTTAGTCATATAATTCTCTTCAATAAAAAATAATAATTTAACAAAACTCTAAAAATATTAAAATTATGAACTCGCATCATAGACACAATTAGAAACATAACTGATATGAGAAAAACAGTGAATATATATATATATATATATATATATATATATATATATATATATATATATATATATATATATATATATATATATATATATATATATATATGTGTGTGTGTGTGTGTGTGTGTATCAATGTGTATAATACATTGAATCTAAATAATGTCTATCGTTTGACTCACCCCCCGATCATCATCATCTCAATGATCTTATGTAATTGAAGAGGCATCATGGGTAGAGGGGTTCATACCCTATCACAATCAATATCATCCCTCGTGTGTCAGTCTGTCCACCTCATCCATATTGGCCTCCCCATAATACTCATGTATTACATATAACAAACATAAATAAATAAATAATAATAAAACATCAATGAAAATAAAATAAAGTATGTTAAATTAATAATACTCTCAAAATCATTTGGATGCTCTCTTAGCTGCTCACCGAGACATCAATATCCAAAATATGTAGCATATTCTATTTCCTTTTTCATAGGATAACAAACATAATCCTTACCCTACATTGAAACAAATAAAAAAGATTAATGATTAGTGTTTTAAATAAAATAAAAAATATAATTTCAATAATACATATACTTACAAAAGTAGCAACAAAACCATGCCCATTTGGCCTAAGCATGATGTATGACCTGATTTAACTCTCATTTTTGCAACAACCTTTGTTTATTTATTAAAAAAAGTACACATATTAAATGTAAAATATTTATTAAATATATGAGAAATATATTTCATAGTAATATAAAATATTTAAAAACTTTATGAGAAATATATTTCATAGTAATATATTAAATGTAAAATATTTATAAACTATTCTCATAAGGAAATGTTTCTTGTAGATGTAGTTGTATGCAAAAATATTCCCACGTCCCAAGTGGTATGTTAGCTCTTCTCTTATTTCTTTCTACCATACTATATTTCCTATTATTTCAATCTAAAAAAAAAGATCAATATAAAAAAAAAACTTTAAATTTATAAACACACATACACACACATATACACTTACACATACATACATACACATACACATACACATACACATACACAAACATACACATACACACACATGTAAGTTCACACATACATATACACACACATACACACAGGTGCACACACATACACATACATATACACACACAAAACTACACACATATGCACATAGTAGACAGACACATATACATGCATGCACATACACACACATAGATACACACACATATACACACACATGCACACATACATACACACACATATACATACACACATACAAACACAAACACATATATACATACACTTGCACATACATACATTCACATACACGCACACATACATACACATGCACACACATACACATACACACATATATACATACACACACATACACACATATGCACACACATAAACATACATATACACACACATACACACACATACGCACACATATACACATAGGAGACACACACATATACATACACACACATATACATAAACACACATACACATACACATATACACACATACACACATAAATACACACACATATACATACACACATACACATAGACACATACACATACACATACACACACATATACACATACACACATATACACACACACATATACATTTCCAAATACATATATACACATACACATACACACACATATACACATACACATATACATACATACACACACATACACATAGACACACATACACACATGCACACATATACACATACATATATGCACAAACAGAGATGCACACACATCCACACACATACACATACATATGCACACATACACACATACACATACACATACACACATACACATACACACATATATACATACACACATGGACACACATACACACACATACACACACATGCATACACTTGTCCATACATATACACATACACATACATAAACACATACATTCACACATACAAACACACATGCACACATACACATGCATAGACACATACACACATACACACATACATATACATACACACACAAATACATACACATACACACGTCCACACACACACATACATACCAAAAAACAATAGGATCATAATACAATAAAACTTTGATTTTGTAGAAATGCATAACTTGAAACTTTGGCAAACTTCAGAGCACAAGATGAGAGACCAAATGAAGCTTGAAATCAATGAAAATGAGTACAATGAGAGAGCAAACAATGCTCTACAATCCGATACAATCAGACTTGGAAAAGCCTAACTACACCTCTAGATAGAGAGGGGCAAAGTCATGAGAAAATAAGGTAAGCAGGCAAGGGGGCTGCTTTTTGGAGTTTATGACCACTAAACTAAGTGGGAAACTCATGGAATGCATAAAAATCAAGAAAAAAAGGTGGGATGATGCTTATATAGACTTTTACTTTTCCTACAATCTAGCTAACCACCCACCAATCAGTTTAGGTGCACGTTTTGGTGGCTAATTTGATGAGATTTGAATTTGATTGAGTTTGGTGGAGCTTCTAGCTTTATTCCACGACTTTGGGTCCTCCTTTTTTATTCTTCCACTTGCAAAACTCATGGTTGCATGATTGATACTTGATTTTCATCACTCCCCTCAAGTCTCAATGCCTAAGTCCTTCATTCCAATGCATGCCTTGAAGTGTTGTAGCTTTACTCCATCCAATGCTTTGGTAAACATATCTGCATATTGATCCTTTGTATTGACATGATCCACCTTGACATCCTTTGACATTATCTTCTCTCAAATAAAGTGGTAATGCACTTCTATATGCTTCGACCTTGCATGGAACAGCGGATTTTGAGCCAAGCATATGCTACTTATGTTGTCACAAAAAATAGGTACTTGCTTAACCTGCAAATCAAGATCAACAAAAAACTTCTTGAGCCACATAATCTCACATGAAACTTGTGCTAAGACTCTATACTCAGCTTTGGTCGATGAAAGAGCCACAGTTGGTTGTTTCTTTGACATCCATGAGATGGTCTTCTTCCCTAGCATGATAACATATCCACTAGTGCTCCTCCTATCATCTTTGGAACCTGCCCAATCAGCATCACAATAAGCTTGTACATTTAATCCATTATCAAATGGATAACATAGACCTTCATTCACTGATCCTTTGAGGTACCTAAGTACCCTTTTTGCTGCAACAAGATGAGGTACTCTTGGTGCTTTCAGAAATTGAGATAACACTCCAACTACATGTGCAATATCAAGTCTTGTCATAGTAGCATACAAGAGAGAACCAATTATTGACCTATACATGCTCACATCCTTCACTTCGTCACCTTCATGAGCACTTATTTTAACATTTACTTCTAATGGATTTGAAATGGGCTTGCAATCACACAAGCCAAACTTCTTCAAAAGATCAAGTATGTATTTCCTTTGCATCAAGTATATACCTTCCTCTTTATATAGTACTTCAATCCCAAGGAAGTACCTTAAAATCCCTAAATCTGAGATTTTAAATTCACATCCAAGCTTCCTCTTTATGTCCTTGATGTTGGCTTCATCATCCCCTGTAATGATCAAATCATCAACATATATACAAATGAAAACAATTTTGCTACCTTCCTTCTTCACAAAGAGTGATGGGTCTGCATGACCTTGATTGTATCCACATTTTACTAAGTAGTCCACAAGTCTTTGGTTCCAAGCTCTTGGGGCTTGCTTGAAAACCTCTCATCTTCAAAGCCTTGGGGCTGGTCCATGAAGACTACCTCTTCAAGCTCTCCATTTAGGAAAGCATTCTTCACATCCAACTGGTACATCTTCCAACCTTTTGAGGCTGAAATTGCAATCAAAATTCTGATGGTGGACATCTTAGCTACTAGGCTGAATGTTTCCTCAAAGTCTATGCCATAGGTTTGAGCAAAACCTTTGGCAACCAGCCTTGCTTTATACCTAGAGATGCTACCATTTGCATGCCTCTTTACCTTGTACACCCATTTGTTGCCAATGAATTTCATGTCCTTTGTTCTTGGCACAAATGACCAAGTATCATTTTCTTCAAGTGCTTTGACTTCCTCCTCCATGGCTTCAATCCATTCCCTATGCTTATTTGCTTCTTCAAAAAAGTTAGGTTCTTCACAAGCTATAACTCGACTCATGTAGGCATAGTTTCTTGCAATGAATGAATCATAAGTTAACCTTTGAACAGGGTATTTAACCGTATTGGATGACCTTACCTCACCATTAAGTGGTAGGAATCTCCTCCTCCTTGTTTTAGATGCTTTAAATCCTGGAGTTTCTAATTTCTCCATATTTTCATCACTGGTAGATTCCATGTCTACCCATCAATGGTCTTTGTCATTTGCCTTTTCCTTTCCTTTGCTACTTCCTTCACTTGAGTGAGCTTCATTCCTTGTCCTTCCATGCCAAGTTGATGTAATACTTTCCTTTGATGGTGTGCTTGAAGTGGTTGGACCACTTATCGCCATGCTTTGTTGTTGCTCTTTGAACTTCTTCTCGGCATCATATGCATTGTCAACTTGTAACACATCTTTGCTAACATGCCAAGGCAACAACTCATCAAATATTACATCCCTAGATACCTTAAGCTCTTTGCTGCAAGGGTTATGGCATTTAAGACCCTTTTGCTCTGAAGAATATCCAAGAAATATACACCTATCCACCTTCGGGTCTAACTTGTGTGTCAATTCTTGAGGTATGTGAACATAACACACACAACCAAATAGTTTGAGATGTGAAAGATTGGGTTTCTTACCACACCAAGCTTCATAAGGTGTAACTCCATGTACTCATGAGGTTGGACACATATTCATAATGTATATGGCTGTATTTGTTGCATCATCCCAATAAGAGTTAGGAACATTCAGTTCACTTAACAAAGATCTAGCCACTTCTACTATGTATCTATTCTTCCTTTCTGCCACCCCATTTTGTTGAGGTGTATACCTGCAAGTGAATTGCCTTTTGATGCCATGGTCATGTAGAAAATCTAAAAATTCATTTGAAAAATACTCTCTCCCTCCATCCGATTTGAGAGTCTTTATATACTTCCATGTTTCCTTCTCCACTAGGTTTTTGAACCTCTTGAAGTGGTAAAACACCTCTGACTTTGACTTCATGCAATACATCCAAACAAAACTTGAATGATCATCTATAAATGTGACAAAATATCTATTACCTCCAATGGATGGCTCCCTTGTAGGTCCCCATACATCTGTGTGTATGAGATTCAACACTTCATTGCTCACATGCGCTCCCTTCTTGAATGGCAATCTGCTTTGTTTTCCTAATTGACAAGCATGGCACAAATGTTGCATATTCTGAGATGTAAGATCAGGTAGACCACTAACCAAGCCCTTCCTTTGCATTTTATTCATCCTTTGTAAGTTTGTGCGCCCAATTCTTTTATGCCATAAGTTGATTTCTGCAATCTGTTTATTTCCAATTGACAAGTAGACAGTGTGAGGGGTTGATGGATTTACCCCCATGGTGAAGAGTCTTTCTTGCTTCTTTCCTTTTGCTATGAGCTTGTAGCCCTGCATGGGGTCTTCAACAAAACATTCTTGCTCATTGAACCTCACCTCATACCATTTGACCTATTGAAATCAAGTTCTTTGTGATGGTTGGCACATGCAACACATCCTTCAACACCTTGGAGCTTTGAGATCCATTCAATGCAACATCTCCCACATGTGTAATCTTGTGCTCAGTTTCATCCCCTATCTCTACATGTCCTTGAGTATGGGTGAATGTAAATTAAAGAAAACATTTTTATTGCAACTCATATGGTTGCTACAACCACTATCAATGTACCATGTAAAATCTGAATTGACTCTTTCACTTGAACCATACATCATAAGCAAGTTTTCATTTTCTCAATTTGTTGAAGTACAAGCATAATTACCTTGGTTCCTTTTGTATCCTTGATTGCCTCCTCCTTTGGACCAACAATCTCTTGCATAAAGGCCCGGTTTTCCACAATTGTAGCATTCTCCATTGGATGCTTCTCTTCCATGTGATCTTCCTCCTCTTCCTCTACTCCTCCCTCTTCCTCTTGATCCATAGCTTTGGTTGGAGCCTTCTTGGTTGCTTGAGCTTGAGATTGACCTTCCTCTCCCTCTGCCTTGGGAGTTTTGTCCACCTCTTTTGCCTTTGCCTCTACCTGCATAGAAAACTTGGGCTTGGCTTCCCTTTGATTGTGAACCTCCTTGGTTCATCTCCTTGGTCACCATCAATGTGACTAATTGATCAAATTGTGGTAGGGAATCCCTCACATAAACTGATGTGGTGAATGCTTTCCACCTTTCATCCTCTCTCAAGCCATTGAGAGTATGTGCAACAAGATCATCATCTTCGATTGGGCTCCCAATTGAGCCTAAAGCATCTCCAAGTTCATTAACCTTCAAAATGTACTCATTTATGTTAGTACTTGGTGATTTCCTAAGATTATTCAGCTCATTCTTGAGCTGAATCTTCCTTGCCTTGGTTGATGAAGAGTACAATCTCTCCAAGGTCTCCCAAACCTTCTTCGATGTGTCCAAGTCTTGTATATGCCCTATCATGCTATTCCTTATGTGTTGAGATAGAATGAATATGAATCTCCTATCCCGTTCTATCCATTCATTAAGTGCCTTGACCTGCCCTTGAAGTGGTGGATCATGTACATGAGGCATTGGCTCCGTGCCGCACACTAATTGCCTTTCTCTAACTTCTCTATTTGTGCATTATACTCAGCCATACTGAGCTGTAAGATGCTCCTCTAGCTTCTCCTCAAGTGTTTGTATGATTTAGAATCACGACAACAAAGATGGTATCATGCCCACTTCTGGTCATAGGCAACTTTATTATGAAATCCATAGATATGGATTCCCATTTTTGATCAGGCAGATCTAATGGTTGTAACATGCCAAGACTCCTTTTAAATTTGGCCTTAACCAGCTGAAATTTCAAACATTCTTCCACAAACCTCTTAATATCATATTTCATATGTGGCTAGTAATATGAAGCTTTCACTTTTGCATAAGCTCTAGAAAGACCAGGGTATGCAAAGAAAGGTGCATCATGACAATCATGCAGGATCTTTTCTTTCAAAATAGATTTTGAAGAAATACATAAACGCGAATTACAATACAAATCATTATTTCTCAAATGAAATTTTCCCTGAAACATAGAACCTTGATTCATACCCAAAAATTTCAAGATTTTTGCATAAAATAAATCTTCTTTTAATTCTTTTCCAATATCAAAATCAGAGGATAAAATAGAAATTTAACTGCATAAGGGTTTACGACTCAAAGCATCGGCCACCTTGTTTTCTTTTCTTGCTAAGTATTTAATATCAAAATCATATTCCCTTAGCAATTGGATTCATCGTTTTTGTATATTGTTAAGTAAAGGTTGAGTAAATATGTATTTAAGGCTCTAATGATCTGTTCTTAATTCAAACTTTACTCCAAGCAATAAGTGTCTCCAATGTTTAAGTGCAGGAACAACTGCAAGCATTTCTAAGTCATCTGTTGTATAATTTAATTCATGTTTCCTTAATTTCCTTGACTCATAAGCCATTGCCCTCCCTGATTGTGAAAGTACGTATCCGATTTGGCTTCCACTAGCATCACATGCAACAATAAAAGGATTCCCTAACTCAGGTATCTTTAGCACACAATTTTCGATAACTCTCTATTTTAATTCGTGAAACACATTTTGACACTCATCGTTCCATGTGAACTCTCTATTTTTCTTTGTCAATTCTGTAAGAGGATTTGCAATTCGAGAAAACTCCCTAATGTGTGCCCTCTCATATTGTGCCAAACCAAGGAAGCTTCTCACATCTCTCACACATTTGGGTGTACGCCAGTCAACTATGCTTTTAACTTTCTGATGATCTATATGAATCCCTTCCTAGAAACAACTCTCCCCAAATAAGTCAGTTCCCCTTTTGCAAAAAAACATTTACTCATCTTACCATATAGTTTATGCTCTCTTAGTTTTGTAAAGTCTTCCTAAGATGCAATGCATGTTCATCATCATCCTTAGAATACACAAAAATATCGTCAAGAAATACTAATATAAATTCATGAAGATATTCATGAAACACATTATTCATCAAACACATAAATGTTGCAAGAGCATTTGTCAATCCAAAAGGCAAAACTATGAACTCATAATGACCATATCGTGTTCTAAAAGCGGTTTTGGGTATGTCCTCAGCCTTTACTCTAATTTGATGATATCCCGATCTTAAGTCAATTTTAGTGAATACTACAGCACCACTCAATTGACTCAGCAGTTCATCTATGTGTGGTAGTGGATACTTGTTCTTAATGGTTTTGTTGTTCAATCCCCTATAGTCGATACAAAGTTTGTATGAACCATCTTTCTTTTTTTGAAACAAAACAGGTGTTCCCAAAGGTGAAACACTAGGTCTTATCAACTCCTTCTTCAATAGATCATCCAATTGGAGCTTCAATTCTTTCAATTCATCAATATTGAACCTATAAGGTGCTCTAGAATAAGGCTCACTTCTTGCATAAAGGTCTATCGCATGGTCAATTTTCCTAGGAGGAGGCATGCCCGATAGATCATCAGGAAATACATATGCGTACTCATCTAAAAGTTTTCTAACATATTCAGGTATTTCCTCTTCTTTCTTCTTCTCCTGAAGGTCATGCATATAAACCAAGTATGTCTCACAACCCTGTCGAATACCCCTAATTAAGTTTATAGCAGAAATAGGAGAAAAACTTGAAATACACTTGCCTGCAAGACGATGTTCCTTCCCTTCTATTTTCAAAGTAAGGATCATGCTTTCACAATCAATCATGACACTTTTATGAACTAACCAGTCCATTCCGATGATTACATCAAATTCTCTCATTTCAATTACATGGAAGGTACCCAAAAACTTATGTTCTCCTAACATAAAATCAAGATTCTCAATATAGCCTCGAGTATAATGTATCCTACCATTAGCCATTTGTATAGGTCTTTTAGTCTACATCTCAATATGCAGCCCTAAAGCCTTTGCCAAGGTAAGTGAAAGGAAACAATTTGTACTACCCAAATCAATCAAGGAACTAACCTTACGTGAGGATATGTCCCCCATAATCCTAATCACGAATGCCCTTGAATGAGAAGAAGTTTTCATGCATTGAAGTCTAGGGCTAGAACACTTACCTTGATCATCCGCTTCCTCAATTGTTATGTTTTCTTCTTGTAGATGAGCTATCTTCGCTTGCCTAGAACGGTTGATGGCCTTGTTTGGACATTCAAAAGTGCAATGTCCTTGTTCTCCACATTGAAAACAAAGTCCCAGCCTTTTAGCTCGCTCCAAGAAATCAGAATCATGTTGCCAGTGCACAACGTCTTGCTTCTTAGGTGTATCCGTTTGCTTCGGCTTAGTTTTTCCTCCTTGATCGTTAATAGAGTTAGTTGATGTCTGTCCATTCTGATTTATTGAAATAGGTATTGGGGGTCGATGTCCTCTTGAGATAAACCTTGATTTGGATGCCTTTTTCGTGGTAAACTTCTCCATCTTCTCAAAGTTTTCTGCTTTTGCAACCGCATCAAGAAAATCTACACATTTGGAGCCCTTTATTTGATAGCAAAGCTCTTCCCGCAAACCCTCAATAAACTTTCTTTTCAGGGCATCTCTAGAAACTTCTAGTGCATACTTATGTAAACGCAAAAATTTCTCCTTATATTCTTCAAGAGACAAGTTATATCTGTCATCTTCATACTGCTTGAAAGAGTAGAATTTCATTTTCTTTTCCATCCGATAATGTGGAGAACAATAACGATTCTCTGCTTGCTCTCGAAACTCTTTCCAGAGGATCGGACCTTCACGTGATCTTGTCTATATGTATAATTTCCACCATAGTTTTGCGACTCCTCGTAGATTGAAAATTGCCACCTTTGCTTTTGATTTCCTCACTAAATATGCTCAGGTCAAAGAAATCTTCAAGTTCCTCAATCCGTGCTTCAAGATCCTCTCCAGTTTTCTTCTCACCAGCAAATTCATTTAATTTTGCTCTTTTAAACACTTGCTTAAGTGCAGACGCACCTACATCATCGTCGCCTTCAGGTTCAGGTTGTCGTCTAGCTCTACGTGCGTTCGATGTGCCCGCACCATTACCACCTTCATCATTGAGGTCCATGAAAGCATTTGCAGTACCCTCATTTTGTTTGTTGGATCTTTCTTTATGTAATTTTGCATTCAATCTATGCATAAGCTCCTCTTGTTCTTCTATCTTCTTCTTCAAAGCCTGCATCTTGTCCCAGAATCCAACTCTACTCTGATACCACTTGTAACAAGTCTCCTAATCTTGAATCACAATCCTGCACAGAATAATAGGCTTCGACACCACAAGATATAAAGAAGGAAAACAGATTATACACAGAACAAGAGGAGAGAGAATTTTATTATCTATCCAAATTTACAAGTAGTTCTGATCTGCATTACAAAATCTATCAGATAGCATCAATGTGAAGCCTCATCCACCCGACCACCCCCAAGCTAATCTCAATCCCAATCTCAATCACAATCACAATATCAATCCCAATCTCAATCACAATCACAATCTCAATCTCAATCTCAATCTCAATCTCAATCCCAATCTCAATCGCAATTACAGAAGCCAAAAAACGATCCTGATGACTGTACGACCATCGTCCTTTTCTATCTCTCAGTCCTCCTCTTTTTTGGATCTCCGTCTTTCGCCAGTGCATGACCAATCATGCCTTCCTAGATCCGCACTCTTAGAATTTGCATGCTCCAAGATAGCGTCTTTTTGCATGTCTCATGCAACACTTCCAGACCACCTATGCATCTACTTTTCATGTCCACCTCAAGAATCATACATGCAAAAATAGAGGTGATCCCTGCAACGCACTCATACACACGTCAATCACCTTAAAATAACCCATATACCCATGTGCGTTTTCTAAATCCGCGAACATGAATAAGATGAATGAATGAAGGCTTCTCTTTTGTTTTTTAAGTGTTGGAAAACAACACTTTTCCAAGCCCTGTAATGCAAAAACCATAAGGAATTATCTTAAGCTTGTGAGAGACAAAAACATATAGTTCTTAAATCTGTACAATAGTGTTCGAGACCCCTCAGGTCAAAATCTACTTTCAGATATCACTTTTGGGCCCTGCAAAATCGAAAATTCTAGAGAGAGATGAAAAAACATTAAAAAGCTCTTCGTTAACCTATCTTCATGGAACCAAATGAGACGTAAAACATAGGAAATACAAAAAATTCAATCAGGTAAAGTTTTTCTACTAAGAGCACTCTACCTTTCTCTTATACAACACTTTTTCAGATTCCTTTGTCTTCATGCTCAAATTTAGCATACAAATTTCATGCGACAACTTTCTAGAGAGAGAATATAAAAACTTACTGCTACAAAATCTTGCAGACATGATCAGAATATCCTAAACATAAAATTTCATTATTACCTACGCCTTTTTTTTTCCCGGGTGGAAAATCAATGTGGCATCTTACAATTCTCTCCCTCTTTTAAGAACTCTATCCTTAGAGTTGGAAAGAAGGATAATGTTCCATAAACTCATCTAAACCAACCCATGTTGAATCTTCAATAGGATATGCAAACCACTTTACTAAAATTTCCACTATTTCACGATTCCTAAGATGTCTAATTCTCCTATCCATTATAACTTTTGGTTCAAGCTCAAAAGTGGTATCTTTCTTAAACTTCGATTTGTCTTGCAAAACATGATCAGCATTAGGAACATACTTTTTAAGTAATCCAACATCAAAGACTGGATGAATTTTCAAAGTGTTAGGTAGGTCAAGTAAATATGCAACAGAACCAACTTTCTTTAAGATTTTGAAAGGACCAGCATAACGAGGAGACAATCGACGATCTTTGCCTAAAACGAGATTTGATTTAGAAGGACTCACTTTCAAAAAAACCAGATCATTTGTTCTAAATTCCAAGGGTCTCTTTTTGAGATCATGATATAATTTCTAATGTTTCTGTGCATCTTTCATGTTTTTCCTTACCTTATTTAGCTCCAAGTCCATGTTTTCAAGCATCTGCTTGGATATTTCAACCTGATTCTGTGAATTAAAAAGTGAATGTGACAGCAATCAATTATAACCATACATTGCTTCAAAAGGTGTCATCTTGATAGAGGAATGCCATGCACTATTATATGATTACTCAACCAAAGGCAAATATTCAGTCCAATTGTTTTGCTTATCATTCACATACATGCGCAACATATCCTCAAGCACCCTATCAACCCTCTCAGTCTCACCATCGGTTTGAGGATGAAATGCAGTACTCATGCGTAATTCTGTTCCTATGGATTGAAATATTGCTTTCCAAAAATTAGATGTGAACCTTGCATCCCTATCAGAAATTATACTTTTGGGTATACCATGTAACCTAAAAATTTCTTTTATGAAAAGTTTAGCAACATGCAAAGCTGTATCGGTTTTCCTCATGGGAAGAAAATGTGCCATCTTTGTAAGACGGTCCATGACAACAAAGATGGTATCATGCCCACTTCTGGTCACAGGCAACTTTGTTATGAAATCCATAGAGATGGATTCCCATTTTTGATCAGGCACATCTAATGGTTGTAACATGCCAGGACTCCTTTTAAATTCGGCCTTAACCTATTGACATTTTAAACATTCTTCCACATACCTCTTAATATCATATTTCATATGTGGCCAGTAATATGAAGCTTTCACTTTTGCATAAGTTCTAGAAAAACCAGGGTGTGCACAGAAAGGTGCATCATGACAGTCATGCAGGATCATTTCTTTCAAAATAGATTCTGAAGAAATACATAAACGAGAATTACAATACAAATCATTATTTCTCAAATGAAGTTTTCCATGAAACATAGAATCTGGATTCATACCCAAAAATTTCAAGATTGCTGCATAAAATAAATCTTCTCTTAATTCTTTTCCATATCAAAATCAGAGGATAAAATAGAAATTGAACTGCATAAGGGTTTACGACTCAAAGCATCTGCAACCTTGTTTTCTTTTCCTGCTAAGTATTTAATATCAAAATGATATTCACTTAGCAATTGGATCCATTGTTTTTGTCTATTGTTAAGTAAAGGTTGATTAAATATGTATTTAAGGGTCTCATGATCTATTCTTAATTCAAACTTTACTCCAAGCAATAAGTGTCTCCAATGTTTAAGTGCATGAACAACTACAAGCATTTCTAAGTCATGTGTTGTATAATTTAATTCATGTTTCCTTAATTTCCTTGACTCATAAGCCACTACCCTCCCTTCTTGTGAAAGTATGCATCCGATTTGGCTTCCACTAGCATCACATGCAACAATAAAAGGCTTCCCTAACTCAGGTATCTTTAGCACACAATTTTCGATAACTTTTTGTTTTAATTCGTCAAACGCATTTTGACACTCATCGTTCCATGTGAACTCTCTATTTTTCTTTGTCAATTCTGTAAGAGGATTTGCAATCGGAGAAAACTCCCTAATGTGTGCCCTCTCATATTGTGCCAAACCAAGGAAGCTTCTCACATCTCTCACACATTTGGGTGTAGGTCAGTTAGCTATGCTTTTAACTTTCGCAGGATCTATATGAATCCCTTCCTTAGAAACAACTCTCCCCAAATAAGTCAGTTCCCCTTTTGCAAAAAAAACATTTACTCATCTTACCATATAGTTTATGCTCTCTTAGTTTTTGTAAAGTCTTCCTGAGATGCAATGCATGTTCATCATCATCCTTAGAATACACAAAAATATTGTTAAGAAAGACTAATATAAATTCATCAAGATATTCATGAAACACATTATTCATCAAACACATAAATGTTTTAGGAGCATTTGTCAATCCAAAAGGCAAAACTGTGAACTCATAATGACCATATCGTGTTCTAAAAGCGGTTTTGGGTATGTCCTAAGCTTTTACTCTAATTTGATGATATCCCGATCTTAAGTAAATTTTAGTGAGTACTGTGGCACCACTCAATTGACTCAGCAGTTCATCTATGTGTGGCAGTGGATACTTATTCTTAATGGTTTTCTTGTTCAATCCCCTATAGTCGATACAAAGTCTGTATGAACCATCTTTCTTTTTCTGAAACAAAACACGTGCTCCCCAAGGTGAAACACTAGGTCTTATCAACTCCTTCAATAGATCATCTAGTTAGAGCTCCAATTCTTTGAATTCATCAATATTGAACCTATAAGGTGCTCTAGAATAAGGCTCACTTCCTGGATAAAGGTCTATCACATGGTCAAATTTCCTAGGAGGAGGCATGCCAAGTAGATCATCAAGAAATACATCTGCATACTCATCTAAAAGTTTTCTAACATATTTAGGTATTTCCTCTTCTTTCTTCTTCTCCTGAAGGTCATGCACAAAAACCAAATATGTATCACAACCCTGTCGAATACCCCTAATCAACTTTATAGCAGAAATAGGAGAAAACCACTTGCTTGAAAGACGATGTTCCTTCCCTTCTATTTTCAAAGTAAGGATCCCGCTTTCACAATCAATCACGACACTGTTATGAACTAACCAGTCCATTCCGATGATTACATCACATTGTCTCATTTCAATTACATGGAAGGTACCCAAAAACTTATGTTCTCCTAACATAAAATCAAGATTCTCAATACAGCCTTGAGTATAGTGTATCCTACCATTAGCCATCTGTACAGGTCTTTTAGTCTGCATCTCAATATGCAGCCCTAAAGCCTCTACCAACGTAAGTGAAAGGAAACAATTTGTACTACCCGAATCAATCAAGAAACTAACCTTACGTGAAGATATGTCCCCCATAATCCTAATCACGGATGCCCTTGAATGAGAAGAAGTTTTCATGCATTGAAGTCTAGGGCTAGAACACTTACCTTGATCATCTGCTTCCTCAATTGTTATGTTTTCTTCTTGTAGATGAGCTATCTTTGCTTGCATAGAATGGTTGATGGCCTTGTTTGGACATTAGAAAGTGCGATGTCCTTGTTCTCCACATCAAAAACAAAGTCCCAGCCTTTTAGCCCGCTCCAAGAAACCAGAATCACGTTGCCAGTGCACAATTTCTTGCTTCTTTGGTGTATCCGTTTGCTTCGGCTTAGTTTTTCCTCCTTGATCGTTAATAGAGTTAGTCGATCTCTGTCCATTCTGATTTATTGAAATAGGTCTTGGGGGTCGATGTCCGTTTGAGATAAACCTTGATTTGGATGCCTTTTTCATGGCAAACTTCTCCACCTTCTCAAAGTATTGAGGTCCATGAAAGCATTTGCAGTACCCTCTTTTTGTTTGTTGGATCTTTCTTTATGTAATTCTGCATTCAATCTATGGATAAGCTCCTCTTGTTCTTCTATCTTCTTCTTCAAAGCCTCCTAATCTTGAATCACAATCCTGCACAGAATAATAGGCTTCGACACCACAAGATATAAAGAAGGAAAACAGAGTATACACAGAACAAGAAGAGAGAGAATTTTATTATCTGTGCAGATTTACAAGTAGTTCTGATCTGCGTTACAAAATCTATCAGATAGTGTCAATGTGAAGCCTCATCCACCCAACCACCCCCAAGCTGATCTCAATCCCAATCTCAATCACAATCACAATCTCAATCCCAATCTCAATCTCAATCACAATCTCAATCTCAATCTCAATCCCAATCTCAATTGCAATTCCAGAAGCCGAAAAACGATCATGATGACTTTACGACCATCATCCTTTTCTATCTCTCAGTCTTCGCCTTTTTTGGATCTCCACCTTTCGCGAGTGCATGAACAATCATGCCTTCCTAGATCCCGCACTCTTAGAATCGGCATGCTCCAAGCTAGCGTCTTTTTGCATGTCTCATGCAAGACTTCTAGACCACCCATGCATCTACTTTTCATGTCCACCTCAAGAATCGTACCTGTAAAAATAGAGGTGATCCCTGCAACGCACTCATACACACATCAATCACCCAAAAATAACCCATATACCCATGTGCGTTTTGTAAATCCGCAAACATGAATAAGATGAATGAATGAAGGCTTCTCTTTTTTTTTAAGTATTGGAAAATGGCACTTTTCCAAGCCCTGTAACTCAAAAAAGGTGAGGAATTAGCTTAAGCTTGTGAGAGACAAAAATATTCAGTTCTTAAATCTATAAAATAGTGCTGGAGACACCTCAGGTCCAAATCTGCTCCCAGATATCACTTTTGGGCCCTAGAAAATCAGAAGTTCTAGAGAGAGATGAAAAAACATGAAAAATCTCTTCTTTAACCTATCTTCATGGAACCAAATGAGACATAAAACATAGGAACTACAAAAAATTCAATCAGATAAAGTTTTTCTACTAAGAGTACTCTACCTTTCTCTCATACAACACTTTTTCACATTCCTTCATCTTCATGCTCAAATTTAACATACAAATTTCATGCGACAACTTTCTAGAGAGAGAATGTAAAAACTTATTGCTACAAAATTTTGCAGACATGATCAGAATATCCTAAACATAAACTTTCATTATTACCTACACATCTTTTTTTTTTTCCGGGTGGAAAATCAATGTGGCATCTTACAATCCTCCCCCTCTTTTAAGAACTCTATCCTTAGAGTTGGAAAGAAGGATAATGTTCCATAAACTCATCTAAACCAACCCATGTTGAATCTTCAACAGGA
>CM035429.1:54823675-54831175 GCA_020310875.1 Ceratopteris richardii
ATGAACTTGCATATATTGAAGTAGCTCCTCCAAAGCATCGGCATTCATTTGAATGGTTCCATGGAGGTCAAGAACTTTGGAGAGAAGATCATATAGGTCATGTTGACCTTTATAATCTCAATCCTCCAAAAATTCTAGAAACTTGTGGCGTGCGCTCTTAGTAGGTACAGAGGTGGAAGCCATAGCTTGCAAATGCGGACTGCTCTATCACTCAATGTAGTTGCGAAAGTGAGAAATGAGGAGAGAGGACTCCTATTTATAAATTTTCTAGAGTTTTTAAGTGATGGTTCCCACTTTCTCATAGAAGTGACTTTTCCTTAAATTAAAACATAAGAGTCTTGGAAAGGAAAACTTTGACATTTGAGATCACATCAAAGAAAATAAACAATAAGAATGCTCTTTCAAGAAAAACCTTGACAATGTACATATACAAGTAGAATGTGTCCAAAATATCCTTGAAGCAAATGTGAAAATATTTTCATTGCAAAAATATGTTTGTTTACAGGTTTCACACTATCTTTACAAAAAAGAGCTATGACAATGAAATTTTAGTTCCATCCATGCTCCAATCTGCAAGAGCCTTGAATCTGTTTTCCAATCTCTTTCCAATCTGTGGAAAATTCATAAAAGAGTAAAACCTTTTGAAATCATGAACAATAGTGATAGAATAATATATATATATATATATATATATATATATATATATATATATATATATATATATATATATATATATATGTGTGGAATACAACTCTTACCTTGTTCCCTCGTATTCGAAATTTGGAAACATAAAGATCATCATATCCCATGATAAGTAAGTGCTCTCTCAAGTTGGCCAAGTTCTAGTGTTGATAAACTAAAACAACCTTGTTGGTGCATGTCAATCATCAATTGAAGGATTATGAAGAAATGAAGTCAAGAGATTAAGAAGATAACAAATTCAGAAGTTTGAAGGAAGGACATACTCAGAAATTCAAAGCTATGTACACATATGTACATTAGTTCAGATATAGCTGACTCACACTTATGATTAGTCATAAGTTTGTATATATTTGCCTATAAATAGTTTGAAAGAGTCGGGAGATGTAGAGGAGAGACATAGAGAAGAAAGTTGAGATGAGTTAGGAGATGTACATTGTACAAAACATCCATCAGATGTATGAAGGAAATAGATAAGTGAAAAGTTCAAAAATGGCGCGTCGATCTTCTCTGTCATTCTCCTTCTGTGTTTAATCTTTTGAGAAATCCTTTTGCACGTATCTAAGTCAATAGCTAATCTATCTATGACTAAGATTTGAGAGGCTAATTGCAATCAGGCTGAGAGAATTTATTTTAGGAACATTCATATGTGAAGATGTTCTGAGAGTCGAAAAATTGGCGTAGATTTCATGTTCAGAGAAATGAACATTGCTCAGTGCATAGTGTAAAGTTTTACACAAGTAAGAGCTCAAAATCTAAGTTGGAAGGTAAGCCATCTATGGCTAAAAGATCTTGATCAAACGGGTTCGACATTGGGAGAACTATAGCTAAGAAGTTGCAGGTGTCAAAGTCACCATTGCAGAGAAGGTGTTTCAGACATAGGTAAAGTGTTTCACACATTTCTCAATGTGTACTCAATCATTTTGAGAAATTTAACTTGGAATAGTTGTGCAACCTCAAGGCAAAGTATTGTGCAAAGTTTTATTAAAAACTTTACAGGATTGATTAGTCAATGAGTGATTAATCTGCACCAGACTTTCCAGAAATTTCAGTTTTCAACAGTTAGCCAAAATTCTGATAATTTGGTGATTGTTTCCTAAAATTAAGTGGAGTCTGAAGTTGTTCTTGATATAGAGGAGTTCTAAGTTCAAGTACAACTTGTTCTTTTGGAGATTAACACTCTCCATCAGTGGTATCAGAGCAGGATGTGTCAAAATTGAAGTGAAGAAGACTCCGACTATTGCAGAAACACAAATCTTTACATCTCGAAGGTGCAAAAGGATAAAGGTTGAAGAAAACTTGAAGGTGAACATATTGAAGCTATCAAAAGGATCAGAAGGAGTAAGATTCAAAGTCAAGGTACATTTATTTCTCATTAAGGTTAAAGAATTAGCAATACAGGTAAAGAAACAATGGGAGATAGTCTCCAAATTGAAAAGTTGGATAGAGAGAACTATCCAGCTTGGTCTATGAGAATGGAAGCTCATCTGATGAGCAAAGATTTGATAGCATACATTACAGGTGAAGAAGAGAAGCCCAAGTTCAGAGATCCTAGTGTTCCAACTAGGGAAGAATTGTCAGATTTGAAGAATTGGATGAAGAAGGATGCTCAAGCAAGGAGCATAATCTACATGGTAGTCAATGACTATTTGCTTCCTCACATTAGAGGACTTGAAAGTGCAAGTGACATTTGGAATGCTTTGGAAGAGCATTTCCAAAACACAACCAAATCAAGGAAAGCTTCACTTTGGGCAGAATTTACTACTTTCAAAAAGAAGGCTTCACAATCAATCTCTGATTATGTGACAAAGATGAAGGATATTGCAGATTCTCTACGTGCAGTGGATGAAGATATTGAAGAAGATAAATTGGTAAGACAAATTCTCACAGGGCTAAGAGGAGATGAGAAGTGGAAGCCTTTTATTTTATCTACAGAACTTTCACTAGATCACTTCACTCCTGATTTGAATCAATTGTTAGGTCATATGCTAACTTTTGAGAATGATGTCAAAGGAGATGTTGATAAGAGTGCAGGTCATGCAATGTACTCTAAAGACAAGAAGAAAGCTAACAAAGGAAAGCAACAATCAGGTGAAGAAGAAGGTACTTCAAACCAAGCAAATTTCATAAGAGGAAAAGGAAATGGCAGAAGTAAAGGAAGAGGCAGAAACAACAAAGATAATGCAAGAGCTTGTTGGATATGTGGTAAGACCAATCATCTATCTCATGATTGTTGGCACAATAATCAAAATAATGGTAATTATCAAAACTTTAATCAAAGAGCAAGAGGTGGTAGATTTCAGAGAGGAAACTTCAGAGGTAGAGGTGGTAGGAATTCTTTTGGAAGAGGTGGAGGAAGAAGCTTCCAAAATCAATCCTATAATAACACCTACAACAACTATGCATCAGATCAGAAGGAGGATTCGACTCTCATTATGAATGCAACATATGAAACCTCACATGAGGACATGAGAGTGTTCTACATTGATTCAGGATGTAGTAATCATTTAAGTGGAAATATTGCTTTGATGACTGATCTAGATCATAATGCAATTAACCATACAGTTCAGACAGGTGATAATACAAAGCATAAGGTAAAGTCAATTGGTTCAGTCAAAGCTAAAGATGGGAGCACTCTTCTGAGTAAGGTTCTTTATGTTCCCACAATTCCAAAGAATTTGATCAGTGTAGGTCAAATTGTGGAAAAAGGATATGAGGTAAGATTCACCAATGATGGAGTCTATGTTGAAGACCCTAGTCAAGGGTATAAACAGGTTGTTACAGGGAAGAAAGAAGGAAGGCTCTTCACATTGAAGGTACAAGGAAATGTTGGACATGCTATGTTCACGTATGGAGAGCAGAAGGTGTCAGAATTGGATCTTTGGCACAAAAGGCTTGGACACTTCAATGAAAGAGGTATCAAAGACATGATTAATAATGATTCAGTGCTTGGGTTGCCTAACATTGCAGGTCAACACATGACATACAGATGTGAGGCATGTCAATTAGGTAAGGCTCATAAGCAATCCTATTCCAAGCATGGGTTTATGTATTCAGAAAGACTTGAGTTGGTGCATACAGATGTGTGGGGTCCTTCAAAGGACTTTAGTATAAATGGTTCAAGATATTATGTCATATATGTTGATGATGCTACCAGATGGATCACAATTTATGTGATTAAAGAAAAATCAGAAGTGTTTAATACATTTAAACACTATCATGCATATGCAGAAAGGATTACAGGTCAAAAATTGAAGAGACTAAGGTCAGATGGAGGGGGAGAGTATTTTTCAAATGAATTCAATGATTACTTGTGGAATGCAGGTATAAAGAGAGAAGTTACTTGCAGGTACTCTCCTCAACAAAATGGTGTAGCAGAAAGGAGAAATAGGACTCTTGTTGAGTTTGCAAGGTCCATGATGAAAGAGAAGAATTGCCCAAATTATTTGTGGGCAGAGGCTGTAAATACAGCTACTTATTTGGTCAATAGATTACCTTGTAAAGCTTTGCAAGGTATGACACCATATGAAGCTTGGTGGGGTAAGAAACCTACCTTGGATCATTGCAGAATATTTGGATGCTTGGCATATGCATATGTGCCATCCCAATTGAGGCATAAGTTGGAGCCTAAGGCAGAAAAATATGTATTCATTGGTTATGATGATAAGCAAATGGGATACAGGTTGTGGAGTCCATCCACAAAGCAATTCCTTGTATCCAAGGATGTTACATTTGATGAGCAAGGTACTTGGTATGCAGGTAAATATAATGTACATGCAGATGTTGAAGAAGTAGTGGATCAAAGGAAAGGTAAAGCAAAGATTCAATTACTTGATGAAAGTGAGAATAGTGAAGTACAGGTTGAAGTTGAAGAGAGGCCAAGGTTTGATCCAGAATGTGATGAATCAGAAACTTCAAAAAGTGCAGAAGTTAGGAGGTCATCTAGACACAAGTGGCAACCTACAAGGTATAGCTATGACACCTCATTCTTGACTACTAAAGATTATGCTTATTTGGTAAAAGCAGATGAAGATCCATCTACATATGATGAAGCCAAAGGCAAGAGAAATTGGGAAGAAGCCATGCAAGAGGAGTATGATGCATTGATAGAGAATCAGACTTGGGATATGGTTCCTAAACCTAATAGCCAGAAAATTATTGGATGTAAGTGGGTTTACAAAACAAAGAGATTTGCAGATGGAAGTGTGTCTAGGTACAAAGCCAGACTTGTTGTGAAAGGGTATGCACAGACATATGGAGTGGATTATGATGAGACCTATAGTCCTGTGGCAAAAATGACAACCATCAGAACTCTCATAGCAATTGCTGCTTGCAAAGGTTGGAAGTTATCTCAATTAGATGTTAAAAATGCTTTTTTGAATGGTTACATTTCAGATGAAGTTTACATGGAGCAACCAGATGGGTTCAAAGATCAAGTGAATCCAAATTATGTGTGTAAGCTCAAGAGAGCTTTGTATGGATTAAAGCAGGCCCCAAGGGCATGGAATTATAGGCTTGTAAAATTCTTGAATGATCTTGGATTTCAAGCATCAAAGGCAGATAGTAGCTTGCTAGTCAAAGCAAGTGAAGATGGATTCATTTATGTTTGTATTTATGTTGATGACATAATACTTACAGGTACAGATGATAAAGGAATACAAATGATCAAAAAGCAGATGGAGAAAGAGTTCAAAATCAGTGATTTGGGGAACTTATCATTCTTCTTGGGAATGGAGATTTCTTATACTCAACATGGAGTATATGTGACCCAAGAAAGGTATCTTAAAAATTTGCTAACCAAATTTAAAATGGAAGATTGCAGGGTTGCACCTACACCTTTGGAAGTGAATCATAAATTGTCTAGATTTGGAGGAGAAGAATTCAGAGACATGAAGCTCTATCAAAGTTTGATTGGTAGCTTGATTTATGCTACATTAACAAGGCCTGATTTGTCATATGCAGTTGGTGTGCTTTCACAATTTATGCATTGTCCTAGAAAGGAACATTGGATTGCAGGACAAAGAGTACTTAGGTACATCAAGGGTACACTCAGAGAAGGGTTGTATTATGGATTTACTTGTGATACAAGAGTGAAGATATATAGTGATGCAGATTGGGCAGGTAATGTGGATGATAGAAGATCAACACATGGATACTTGTGCTATGTAGGAGACAAATTGATTTCATGGTGTTCTAAGAAGCAACATACAGTTGCTTTGTCATCTACAGAAGCAGAATATAAAGGTATGGTGGAAGCTGCAAAAGAGGTAATATGGCTAAAGACACTCATGAAGAGTTTTGATGTTGTTCAGAGTATTCCTATTGTTTGTGGAGACAATATGAGTTCTTTATACTTGGCAGCTAATCCTGTGTTTCATGCTAGAACTAAGCATATTGAAATACAATATCATTTTCTGCGAGAGAAGGTCATTGATAAGGAGATTGAATTCATACACACTCCTACAAAAGATCAACTTGCAGATATGATGACAAAAAGTCTAGATGGACCAAAGCTACAGAGATTCAAGGATATGGCAGGAATTAAGAAGATAGAGAAGAACCTCAATTAATGATTGAGGGGGAGCTATTGGTGCATGTCAATCATCAATTGAAGGATTATGAAGAAATGAAGTCAAGAGATTAAGAAGATAACAAATTCAGAAGTTTGAAGGAAGGACATACTCAGAAATTCAAAGCTATGTACACATATGTACATTAGTTCAGATATAGCTGACTCACACTTATGATTAGTCATAAGTTTGTATATATTTGCCTATAAATAGTTTGAAAGAGTCGGGACATGTAGAGGAGAGACATAGAGAAGAAAGTTGAGATGAGTTAGGAGATGTACATTGTACAAAACATCCATCAGATGTATGAAGGAAATAGATAAGTGAAAAGTTCAAAAATGGCGCGTCGATCTTCTCTGTCATTCTCCTTCTGTGTTTAATCTTTTGAGAAATCCTTTTGCACGTATCTAAGCCAATAGCTAATCTATCTATGACTAAGATTTGAGAGGCTAATTGCAATCAGGCTGAGAGAATTTAATTTAGGAACATTCATATGTGAAGATGTTCTGAGAGTCGAAAAATTGGCGCAAATTTCATGTTCAGAGAAATGAACATTGCTCAGTGCACAGTGTAAAGTTTTACACAAATGAGAGCTCAAAATCTAAGTTGGAAGGTAAGCCATCTATGGCTAAAAGATCTTGATCAAACGGGTTCGACATTGGGAGAACTATAGCTAAGAAGTTGCAGGTGTCAAAGTCACCATTGCAGAGAAGGTGTTTCAGACATAGGTAAAGTGTTTCACACATTTCTCAATGTGTACTCAATCATTTTGAGAAATTTAACTTGGAATAGTTGCGCAACCTCAAGGCAAAGTATTGTGCAAAGTTTTATTAAAAACTTTACAGGATTGATTAGTCAATGAGTGATTAATCTACAGTAGACTTTCTAGAAATTTCAGTTTTCAACAGTTAGCCAAAATTCTGATAATTTGGTGATTGTTTTCTAAAATTAAGTGGAGTCTGAAGTTGTTCTTGATATAGAGCAGTTCTAAGTTCAAGTACAACTTGTTCTTTTGGAGATTAACACTCTCCATCAAACCTCCATATCATTGTTTGGTAACTTCATATTAATTTCAAATGAAGCTAAAGATCCATTCAAGCTTTACAAAGGTATCCACTCTCTTAGTTTACACATCCAATGATCATAGTAAAATCTACTGTACAAAGAGGTGCAATGTTTTAAATAACGAAACCCTATACCTGTGTCACCTATTCTACAACGATATCTATCC
>CM035429.1:54833675-54861175 GCA_020310875.1 Ceratopteris richardii
GAGCCCTCAAATAAGGCCTGGAACCTAATTTTTAACTAGGCCGGACACTAGGTCTGGACAGGGCCAAAACTAGTCAAAAACTATAAAAAGAGCTAGAGAGCTCATTTTTGAGGTTAGATTGTAATTGAAACGAACTTGTAAGAGCATTTTGAAAGTAATCCAAAAGCTCCATTGATTCTCTCTCTTTGTCTTGCCGTGTGTGCACGTGTGTGTGTATGTGTGTGCATGCTTGTGTGCTTCTCACTCACGCACTTGTGCCGCCACTCGCTCGAGGTCTTCATACCATCCTCACGTCTTCCCGGATTGACATTAAAGGAGGTGCTACTCATCACTGAGCGACACCAAATTTTGGCGCCGTTGCCGGGGATCGAGCTTTGAGGACGAGCGTGTGATGGTAAGACGTAGAGTTGACGCGTTGGAGTTGTAGGTATTCTCTTCACTCTCATCGTTTTTCTTTTAAACTTTCTTCACCATCTTCATCACCATCATCATCATCACCATCTCCCACCTCCATCTCCATCATCGCGAAAATTTTCAGTTTTGATCATATCACCTTCCCCACCTCATTTCCCTCATTTCACTTGTGAGAGAGAGCGAGAGAGCGAAATTGCGTGTGCTGTTTTTGCTTGTTTCTTGAGTTATCTTGCAGGTTCTTGCTGTATCATCATCCCCAGCAGTGTGCGCAGGTACGACAGGCTCTGCACAGGTCCCGGGACGACGACCTCTGTCTGTCGCGACAGACAGAAAATCTTAAAATTTTGTGAATGCATGATTAGCACAGTAACCTACACCTTGAGGGCATTCTAGATCACTAGAAGTTTTTCAAAAATTTGCGTTTTTTGCGTCTATCGCGACAGACACCGTCTATCGCGACAGACAGAATTTCACGACAGATAGCGTCTATCGCGACAGACACCGTCTATCGCGACAGACAGAATTTCATGACAGATAGCGTCTATCGCGACAGACACCGTCTATCGCGACAGACAGAATTTCACGACAGATAGCGTCTATCGCGACAGACACCGTTTATCGCGACAGACAGAATTTCACGACAGATAGCATCTATCGCGACAGACACCGTTTATCGCGACAGACAGAATTTCACGACAGATAGCGTCTATCGCGACAGACACCGTCTATCGCGACAGACAGAATTTCACGACAGATAGCATCTATCGCGACAGACACCGTCTATCGCGACAGACAGAATTTCACGACAGATAGCGTCTATCGCGACAGACAGAATTTCACGACAGATAGTGTCTATCGCGACAGACACCGTCTATCGCGACAGACAGAAATCCGCGACAGACACTGTCTATCGCGACAGACACTGTCTATCGCGACAGACAGCCCCCACGATAGTTTGTGTCTATCGCGACAGACATCGTCTATCGCGATAGACAGACATATTCGGCAAAAAATTAAGGGATAAATTTTTGAGAGTTAGGCTAGATTTTGGGCATATTTGCACTCTCAAATACTCATACACTTACAAGGCTCATTAAAAAAATGTCTGAATTAAATTGTTTGTCAATTGAAAGGTCAACTTGGAGCTAATCTGGGGACTTATGCAGGTCTATTGAGAAGCAATTGAGAGCATCCAAGCAAGGGTGTTGCGCAAGCTTGAGAATCAACTTCTCGAGCATTAAAGAGCAAGGTTCAGCAAGAAAGGTCGGAATATTCTCAACTCCTCTTCGTCAATTCCTAGCTTAGGCTAAGAACGATTAGAAGTAGGAATAAGTCAGAGCAACGATAGGCAGGTATCAAGTTGAAGACTACCTAAAAACTCAAGTTCAAGCTAAAAACCTAATCTCTGTACTATCGATAACATAAAGGAAAAGAACTTAACGTGGAACGATCAACTGCAAGTGCGAAACAACATTCAAACATTCCTGGCGACGTGATATCAGACAAGAACTCAAACGCGATAAAATAACTAAAAAGAATCAAGTGACTGATACCAATTGATCGGCAACGAGGTTGTACTCTGGGCAAAGAATTGGGCTACTTAGATAGGCATATGAACCTTAGATCAGGACGACATTTAGCAAGGGAAAGACAAAGCCTTAGATCTTCAGAGGCTAGTGTCAACCACACTGCTAGGTCCTGGGCCCAGTAGTTGAGCCACCACTCGAACTACCCTAGCTCTGAGACCAGTGAGTCAGAGATGTCTCAAGGCATGGACAGACCTACGGGAAGTTCAGGAGTGCCTTACTTGTACAGGGTGGAAGGCCCTTACAAAACACAGTTGGAGTACCTTAGGACCAACCGATTAGGTGCTAGCATCTATGAGGACGGCTTAGGAAGATCTGTGGTCCAGATTAAAAACCCTGATCAATCCATTGGACTAGAACACCTAGCTGTCAAGTTTGAAAACGGTGCATACTTGGACAAAGAAGGAACCATATACGTAGTCACCAGTCACCCAGATAGGACAGATGAATTTGGGAATGTAATCTCAGAAGCGGACTTAGGTGACTTGGAACAAGGGAACATGGGTGCGGAACCTAGAACCCCTCGGGGTAAATCAGTTCTCACTAGGATTATCACACCTGAGTGGGAACCCCAAGACAACAAGAGTATAGAGTTGCTCCTCAATCGAGAAACTGACGAAGCCTTTTGGAGGTATAAATCTAATCAGCCAACGGACATAGGAAATATCATGATCTATGAGTTTAAGGATCTGGATAGCCCAGGCAGAGTGACCTACTTAGATCATGCTTCGGAACGGATCTTTGTGGTGACAGAAAATGACAGGCATGCTTACACTTGGAAGGGTGAATTTATTTTTCCCCAACCAAGATCAAATGTATCCTATGGTCACCCTGGAGCTGGAACTTCCCAAGCTCATGGTACACAAAGAGACAGAAGTAGAGATAGACCAGAAGTAAGTTTTGCCAACCCAGTGGGCAGAGAAAGAACGAGAACGGAGACGAATAGGGTAGAACCTGAGATGCTTAGAGCCCACAGGAACCAAAGAAACGTAGATGGATTCCCTCTACCGAGGCCTAGAGAGCACACCAGAACATTGAGACCCACCCAGCTAGTTAAGTCCATGAAGAATTACTTTGACGGCACTGGAGATCCCTATGATCATGTGGCGGAGTTCAAGCAAGTCTTGAGAGCTGAACAAGTGGAGGATCTATTCACGCAGTACAATGCCTTCGGTCTAACCCTCAGGAACACAGCACTTACATGGTTTCAGCCATTGGATGAGCGCCAGTTCAGGAGCATAGACCAACTCCTAGAAGCATTTATTATTGAATTCTCCAAGAGTGGCATAAGACACAATACCTCCTCACTGATTCACAGCTTCAAGCAAACCCCTCAAGAGACTGTGAGACTTGCAGGAAGAAGATTTAGGCAATACCTTGAAAGATGTCCTGTTTCTGAGCTACCCACATCTGCCAAACAAGTAGCCTTATTCCTTGATGGATTGCTGAGTACGAAATTGAGATCCTATGTGTATCTGAAAGACCCTAGGACTATAGAAGAGTGTGTACACATGTGCATTGACATTGAAGATAACCTAGGGGAAGAACTAGAGCTTTCCAAAATCTACAAAGATTCAGATAGTGCATCTAGTCACTCTTCCACGCAATCCACATCAATTGAGGAACTCGCAGAGAAAGTAGCTCAGAAATTAGGGGTAACTAGTAAACAAATCCCAAGGTTTGCCCCTGTGAAAAGGTGCTACACTTGTGGTGGTGACCACATGGCGAATGTCTGCCCCATTATGGCTCAGCCCCAAGTAAATCCTAGTAGCCAGTACTGCACCATAGAACGGAGATACACCAATCACACCGCACAAGATTGCCCATACAACAAGCAGGCGGTTAGGCAACCCTACCCTCAGCCCTACCAACAAGGTAGATACCAGAACCCGTACCCTCCACAACCATATGGCAGGCCACAACAAAATTTCCAACCTCAATATCAAAACCAACAAAGGCCTCAGCCTGTGCTAGCACAACAACCCCCAGCCCCAACTAATGTGATTCCGGTAAAGTATATTGCTGCAGAAGAGAACCTGAATAGAGCCATAGTCCCTGTAACATCCTTGCTTTCTGAAAGTGACCCGAGTGACCATAGCTTTGATTCTACACATGTTGATAGCCCCCAGGCCTACTACATGCAGTCTCCTGAGCATGGTGAGTCCTATTATAGCGAAGAGACAAACGAACCTAGTTGGGAGTCAGATTACACGAACGTCATGTATGCAAACCCCAATCCTAGGCCTCAATCTAGGCAGGTAAGACCTCCATTCCCAAGAGGACCGTGCTACAGATGCCAAGGAGATCACCTCATTCGTGATTGTCCCTTGCCTCCACCTACACAACCCCAGTCAGTAACGATCCAAGGTTTTTGCCAAGATTGTGGAAAAGAACATCTCTTACGAGATTGCCCTAAGAATCCTAATAATATGCCAAAAATCACGCCCATCAATGTTATTGAGTTAGTGGTAGATTCCAGCGGAAGTATTACTTCCACTGCACCCGTACAGGTAGTCACGAGAGCTCAAGCAGTGAAGCAAAACCAAGGGGTAGGCCAGGAAAAGAGCCCAGATGCTAGCGATACTGAGAGCCAAAATAAAAAGAGAACAAGAGCTTGGAGAGATAGCCGCGAACGCATGAAAAGGCAATGGGCAAAGAAGATGAGTGAACTTGAGGAAAGTCTACGAGAAACCAAAGCTAAAATCATAGAGATCACATCTCAACCGCACTCTCACACATCCCCACCGCTACCATCCCCATCACCTTCCATCCCTCCACCCTCTAAGACACCCCACGTAACCCACCCACCACCCCAAACAGGATCAGTATTAGCTGATCCCACTCCTGAAGACATAGACATGATGCTTAAAGCATATCAGGCCAGAATCCAAGAAGGGCCAAACGTTACGGATCATGACAAGTGCTATCCTAGAGCTGACCTAGAGATAGAAAGAACCAAACTGTGCGCGAAAATGGTCGCATTGGCTCAGACTATGTTTGAAGCCAGTCGCCTTTTCAATTACTCGGGCTCAGCCAAAACGCAATTACACTTGGATGGATTCCTAGAGAAGTTAGAGGAAATAATTGCAAGATCTGCCAAGGAAGAAAAAAATCAAGAAAAAGATAAAGCAAGCAAAAACAGGAATCATCCCCCATCGGAAGTGTATGTGGCCAATTCCACTAAACCAGACAACTTCCCCTCTTTAGAAAGAATAGAGAGGCTAATTGCACAATCAGAAAAGGAACCTACCCCTCAAAGAAAGGAAAAAGCTAGAGAACGGATAAGCCAGCCTCTTCACGAAGCCCATGTGCCTCCTCAAGAAGCTTATCTTCCCCCCCAAAAGGCAGATGTGCTTCCCTCGAAAGCTCACGTACCTCCACAGGTTGCCTACATTCCTTCTCAGGGAGCGTATGAGCCTGCTCGGAAGAGTAATAGAATAAGTAATCCTCCCCAAGAAGCTTGTGCTCCAGCCATTTACGAGAGCAAGGAGAGAGCCAACGAGAGAACAAGCCCTCCTTCCCAGGTTGCTTATGTGCCCAATTCTACGGAGCCAGACACTTCTTCTTCTATGAATCGGTTTGCACCAGACTTCCTACGAGAGATTCAAGAAGACAAATGGGATAACGAAAGTGAAGTTGCCCCTCCCTTTGAACTTGTGGATGATGCACACGACCAATTCCCACAAGACATCCCATCTATTTACGGGGAACATGAGAGCACTCAGTCTCATAAGAGATTGGACTTTGAGTCTAATTCCATACAGGAGCTACCCCACTTCACAGGCCCATGGGAAGCAAAGTCCACATGTATGAGAGCACCCACAGTCATGATAAGGAACGACGACTCAGTTATACCTAGGAACACAGAGGTAGTGAAGAACACTAACGTGCAGTGTAATCTCAAGTTAGAAGAGCTGCTCAAGGTTAGACCTGAATTATGGAAACATGTAGCCAAACAAGTACCAGAGATAGCAAAACCTCGTTCCCAGGTAGGATCCCATAGGACAGTGCTAGAAATTCCCTTGGACAAGATCGGAGATATGTGTGAAGGTGAAGAAGGGAACACCTATCTTCCCATCACTTATCAGGAATACACCACCAAGGCAATTTTGGACTCAGGTGCAGGAGTTGCAATTGCCACTACTTCCCTATGGAAACGTTGGGGCAAGCCAGCACTCAGGCCAACGAGAATGAAATTGCAGATGGCCGATGGTCACATAGAGAAACCCCTAGGATTGCTAGAAGGCATAACTCTCTCCACTTGTGGTGTTGAGTTTGAGCATAGCTTTGCTATATGTGACTTCAGCAAAAATCATGCCTATGAGATGATTTTGGGAAGACCATTTATGCGACAATTGCAAGTGGTACAGGATTGGGGAACCAACTCCTTGTATTTGCAACACTTGGGCGTTACGACCAAAGTCAATCTCAAGGACTATTCTCATAGAGATGTCCCTCCTATCCAATGGAATCCCATCCATAGAGCCAAAGATGATACAGAATCGGTGCATTCCATAGGGTCTGGATCCTCATGGATGCATGAAGATACTCACTTATGGATGTGCAAGGTAGCAGTAGAAGAAGAGAAGAGAGAGAAAGCCAGAGAGGTAGGTGCGAACGAAACTCATAGACCCATTCAAGACCCAGCCTATGCACCTGTAGTCTTTCCAGATGAGGAATTTGAACCCCATGGCTGGGCGGAAATTTTAGCAACCATGGACGTAGCCATCAATGAAGAACAATGGACACCTCACTGTGATGAGGATGGCTATGACATTTCAGTCTTCTCCATAGAGCCAATCATGGGAGAGGCAGTCTTAGAAGAATGCGAACCTAGCCCGGATGCATTTGAGGATGCAAGTGACTCCGATCTAGAGTCAATCATTATGGACCCACCATTTGCATCAGATGAAGAATACTTCCATGAAGTAGAATTTCAACCCCAGAGGCATGGAGAGCTTACAAATGATGTAAGATTAGCAACACATGTGAGCCCAAAGGAAGAAGAAAAGAAACGAAAGAAGAGAGAAGTCTCACCAGAAGAGGAAGAAACTTTGTTTGAGGTCCTAGAAAATTTTAAGAAGTATGAGATAGATGACAGGAGAGTCATGATTAGAATGCCTAAACGAGAAGCACAATCAGGAGAGGCCTATGATAACAAAGAAACCACCAAGAAAATAGTAGTGGCCATAGAAGAAGGAGAGGAGAGATGCACGTATATAGGCCATGACCTGACAGAAGAAGAAGAGCACGAATTGATTGCCTTGCTAAGAGAATACAGAGATGTATTCACTTGGAGTTACAAGGATCTGAAAGGTGTTGACCCGGATATATGCTCACACACTATCCCCATGACCTCAGATGCCAAACCCTCTAAGCAAAAGCCTTATACATATAACGATAATTACGCTGCTAAGATCAAAGAAGAGATAGATATATTGGTTGAAGCTGGATTTATCTATGAAATTGAGCACACTGAATGGGTATCCCCCATCGTAGTGGTGCCCAAGAAGAATGGCAAGCTGCGTGTGTGCATTAACTTGAAAAAGGTTAATGCCGCCACGATTCGAGATAACTATCCGCTTCCCATCACAGAACATCTCTTAGAGAGAGTGGCAGGCAAGGAAGTGTACAGCTTCCTTGATGGATTTTCGGGTTACAATGAAGTAGCCATAGCTCCACAGGATCAACATAAGACAGCCTTTGCCACAGAATGGGGCATTTTTTCTTTTAGAGTAATGCCATTTAGGCTGACCAATGCACCAGCTACCTTCCAGAGGCTGATGTGCCATGTGTTTAAGGAGTTCCTGAGGAAGAATTTAGAAGTCTATGTTGATGATCTTTGTGCTCATTCCAACATTAGACAAACCCATATCCCTGAACTCAGACAAATCTTTGACAAATGTAGAGAATATCAAGTCTGCTTGAACCCAGAAAAGTGCGTTTTCATGGTCAGGCAAGGCAAGATTCTCGGACACATAGTGTCAAAGAATGGCATATCTACCGACGAAGAAAAAGTGAGGGCCATAGCAGAGCTACCTAGGCCAAAGAATGTAAAGGAAGTACAAGCTTTCATGGGGCACTGTGGTTATTACCGACGATTTATACACATGTATGCTGTCATTGCAAAGCCCATGTACGGACTTCTGACAAACTTTGAGTGGACGGATGAATGTGAGAATTCCTTCCAAGAGCTTAAACGAAGATTATGTTCAGCACCAATCTTGACCACACCAGATTGGAATAAGCCATTCCATGTTCATGTGGATGCATCCAATTATGCCATTGGATGTGTGCTTGCACAACCTACTGGTGAAGGTAATATGGATCTTCCAATTGCCTATGCCAGTAGACAATTGAATGCGGCTGAACGGAATTACACCACTACGGAGAGAGAAGGATTAGGCATGGTATACGCAGTTAAGAAATTTAGACACTATTTGCTTGCAAATAAGTTTAAATTTTTTATTGATCATCAGGCATTGTTATATCTCGTAAACAAGCCATGCAATACAGGAAGATTAGTGAGATGGTTTCTCTTGCTAATGGAATATGACTTTGAGGTTGTGGTAAGAAAAGGTAGGACTCACTTGAGAGCAGATCATCTCTCTAGGCTCACATCGGGAGAAGCCCCACAAGGAGTGCCAGATGACCTTCCTGATGCTTACTTGTTTAATTTGGAAGTTGTACCGCAGTGGGCCAAGCCATTGGTACCAGTATTGACATACGGGCCTAATCATCCAGTGATAAACACACGAAATAGGGAGGTTGTAAAAGCCCAAAAGTACCACATCATGGCAGGAAGTATGTACAAGCACACAGATCAAGGGATCTTGGCTTGTTGCGTAGAAGAGGATGAGTACGCTAAGTGGTTGCAATTAGCACATGTAGGTGCACTAGAGCAACACCATTCAAAACAACGAACTTTACAGACCCTAAAGAGATTCGGAGTGCATTGGCCAACTATGGAAGCGGATGTCCAAAAGTTGTGCAAGGAATGCCCAATCTGTTGCACTAAACCACCAGTGGAACACGCCACTCTTTATCAAGTATCCATTGTGCCAGATTGGAGTGAACCACTAGTATCCTTCCTGAGGACAAACACTTTCCCCCCAGACATGACGCTGGCTAGGAAAAGGAGTTTAGAACAAGAAGCCCAGGATTATTCACTCATAGGTGATAATCTATATAAGCGCGGTAAAGATGGTTACCTGAGGTTATGTGTCCATGAAAGTGAATATCTCAAGATCTTGGAAACTGCTCACCAAGGTGTAGCAGGAGGACACTTTGGACCAGATCGGGTGATCAAGGCAATTCTATTTGCGGGTTTCTGGTGGCCTACCCTTCACATGGATGCACATACCTATGTGAAACGGTGTGATGTCTGTCAGAGGACTCAGTATCCTATACGCAAAGATGAGATGCCACTGAAACCTATGATGGGTGGACGTGCATTCTCTAAGTGGGGAATAGACTTCGTAGGTCCTATTAATCCCCCAGCTAAGGGTTCTCATGCGGAATACATCATTGTTGCAACAGATTATCTCACCAAGTGGGTAGAGGTAAAGGCTACGACAAAGAACGATGCTCAAACAACTGCCAAATTCTTGTTTGAGAATGTATTCACGAGATACGGGCTACCTATAGAGCTTGTAAGTGATAGAGGCACTCATTTCTTGAACGAAGTGATTGAAAATCTACTCCAAGAATTCTTGGTAATACACAAGAAGTCTGCCCCTTATCACCCTCAAGCTAATGGACAAGCTGAGAGCACTAATAAGATCTTATGCAATGTACTGACAAAATTAGTGAACACTAAACGCTCTGATTGGGACAAACAGCTACACCATGCTGTTTGGGCATACCGAGTTGCCTACAAAACAGTACTCCAAGCCACCCCCTTTCAGATGGTATTCGGCCAAAACGTTGTGCTACCCTTGGACTTCCTGATTCCTACATTAAGAGTAGCACAAGAGCACGAATGGACAGGTCATGAGCTCTCCTCTAGGATCTTTGACCTTGAACGATTAGGAGAAACAAGACTGAGAGCCGCTGCTGGAATATATGCAGCCAAGAAGAGACAGAAGGCATATTTCGATGCCCATGTGAAGGATAAAGGCTTGAAAGCAGGAGATCTAGTCTTAGTCTATACACTAAAACAACACGCGAGGAAGCTAGAAAAGAGAGGCTACGGACCTATGATCATCAATAGGATCTCCACGAGTGGAGCAGTACAATTAGCCACGCTAGAAGGTGATCTCCTCCCAAACTATATTAGCGGTTGTAGAGTCAAGTTGTATCAGGAACCCCTCACGGAGGAAATGCTCAGCCGACTCAACACTGCTAAGAAACGCAAAGAGGAAGAAAAGCGCATTCGAGAAGAGGCTCAAGCAGAAGCTTTAGAACGCATCAGGAGGATGAAATTATGAAGGCAAGGTAGAGATCAGCCTAGAGCGAATGACTATGCAGATCAAGGATTTCCTATGGCCATGTGTGAAGTTGCAGGAACAAGCTCGCATAGGATAATTGATAGACGTCCTTTCATAACCCTAGATATAGGACAAGGAAAGAGTGCACGGAACGTAAGAGCCTTGATTGACTCAGGCGCAGCCACTAGTGCTGTTAGAGTGTCTTACTGCCAAGAATTACAATTGACTATCAATCCTGTGGAAGCATATCTCATAGGACTGGGAGGCGTGGAAACCCCTTGCATGGGCGAGGTGGAACTCCCCCTCTACATTCATGATGAGGCAATGACAGTTAAAGTACTGGTGTGTCAAGATGAGGATCTCACTGCACCTCTCGTCTTGGGTCAAGATTGGATCTATGACCAAGCAGTCAATCTAAACCTAAGAAGTGGACTTCTCCAGGTTTGGGTCAATCATAGTAGAGTTACAGTTGAATTAGACAATGGAGCACTCAAGGAACTAGGAAAAGCACAAACTCCTGGTCCTTCCAGGGGTACACATGAAGATGACCATGCTGTTCTTGTTCAAAACCCTGTGTTGCAGAGGAATGATATTTGCAAAAAAGGAGTCAAGGATGCAACGGAACTCCCTTCTTTTCCAAAGGCCAGAAGGAGGCAACAACCAAAGGCGGATCACAGGCACAAGAAGCAGAGTACTACCTATGTCCGAGATCAAAAGTACCTGCGCAGCAGAATTTCCCAGAAAGTAAACCGAGTGTGGGTACGGAAAGGCGAACAACCGGTGGCACCACCGTCCACTACACGGGCAAAGCCTCTTATTAGTAACCAACAACACAACGCTAATAAGAAGTCTTTCGGAAGTTCTTCTGCTAAAGTAAAAACTATTTGGGTGCCCAAGAAGTCGATGAAGGCAAGCCCACAAGCAAGACAAATTTGGGTGCCTAAGGCTTGCTTGAGGGCACAAGTAGATAAGCCAAGGCCACAACCTAGGCAGCATAACCCAACTAAGAGTACAACTTGTATTCACTCGTTCTCAACACTTAGGAACACACCAAGAACCAAGAGCATACATGTAATCACTTATAAGTGGGTCCCTAAAAGGCCCCATTCCCAAACCACGACACCGAGACAGCTCTCTAGAGTTTCTACGACACCGAAAGCAAAGCCCACCCACTGCATCTGGCAGTCTAAGACCTGTAATAAACCCCCCGACCCCAATTTGTAAATTCACCCCCACTTACTAACGACATTAGTCTCCTAGGAATACACAAACATTAACTACACTCACTGTCTTCGTGCACTTACTAACCACTAACTCATCATCTGCCTCATGTTAATGTTGTAACGGGGACAGCAACGGATTTATTCTGTCCATTACGATGTTAACACATGCTTCTATATTCTCACAGAATCAGAAGGCAAGCAGTAAAATGGCAGAAGCGACAGGTTCGGGCTCACAAGTAGGGATACTTACTGCGGGAATTGATGTGGATAGTCTACCCGTGGATGTGCCCCCGACTGAACGACCAGTGGAGATGCAACACCTTCAGCAACTCCCGGTGCCAGATCCACCTACAGGAATCACGGAAAGAGTCCATGCCAATTCTCATTGGTTCAATGGCATGCCCGGTCCATTAGGAGAGGCCAAGTATATCTGGGAGTCTAAATGCGAGTATGACAGATCATGGGTGCGATTCCAATTTTTCTCCAAGGAGTTCGAGACTTTACAGAACACCGAAGATCTCCAGACCATATGGCAACGAGCAGGGTTGGCGGAATATTTTGAAGCCCCACTACCTAAACCCGATCTCCTCCGATGTTACTATTTGGTCTCCACATTACAAGCTAATGAAGATAAGGACCAACCCGGATCATTTGTTCTCCCCTCATTGCTGGGCAACAACGAGTTGAAGAGATTTGAACTTACAGTGGAGTTGGTAAGCGACGCTTTAAATATGCATGGCACGCATGTGCCCTCAGAAAAGGATGCTCTCGTTCCCACCAACATGAAGGACAGGAAACTATTGAAGCTGAAAGACATGGCAGCACTCACCCCAAATGTGTCCATCCCTCTCCGCATGTGCATGCAACATTTCGCCTTCCCCGGCGAAGACCGATTCACGCAACCACACAAGAAGATCTGGTTTTCTCTCTACTTGGCGGAAGCAGGTGCGTTACCCATTAAGCTACCAGTGTGGATTATAGATCAGTTGTATGAAGCAAACAAACGGGCTTCTAGGAAATTAGTGGTGAACGGATGCTGTGCAATCACACGCATTATTTACCGATGCCTAGCATATGATGTCCCCATTGAACGTGCCTTAACTTGGGCACAATTACAGATGTTTAAAAGGCTCAAGACATCCACACATCAATCCAAGCGCATGAGGGGTGCGATCCCTTGTGTCCAGACAAGGGAAGTCCTGCCTACTCCTGAGGCATCACCACTAAGAGAGGGCACTGTACCTCCCTTTACCATTAGGATACCCAAGTCGGAATCTGACCCTACGACACAAGCTACCCCATCGGCTCCTCCTGTTACACCTGAATTCGAATTTGCTGCCACTGGAGAGGCTGAAGGACTGGACCCCGAGGAATTCGAAGCATTCCTACAAAGCACACAATTCTCTGATGTGGAGTTCTATTCAGAAGCAGAGGAGCAAGGCACATCCTCACGTAGAAGAAGAAAGTCTACAGACGGTCGACATGTACATTGGAGTGACGCTCAGCAAAGTCAACAACACGGACACCCGGAAGAAGAAGAAGCGTATGAAGAAGAGACCACTGAAGCCCCAGCCTATACAGCAGAACTCCGAAGGCTGTATCAGATTATGGAAAGAGTGCGATCGCAGCAACTACTCACTGAACAGAGCAGCAGAGTACTTATGACTCAGTTGTTGGAAGAAGCGGGAGTTGATTCAGAGTACAGGGAAGGTCTCTTATTGATGGCAGAAACATATGGAGTAGTAGAAGCAGTGCACATTGCCATTCAGAGGCCTGCAGTTCAATATGACCCACGAAGGTTCCAGACACGACCTCGGTCAGGTAAGAATATCCAAATTCCCATTACAGTTGCAGAAGAGCCAACTACTACACCTGAAACTATCAGGACAACCTCCCAAACAGCGAGCCAACAGCACCCAGCCACCCAGGAGGCGTCCACCGAACCACTACCACCCACTCCCCCACCATCACCTCCTAGCAGAGAAACAGAGGAAACCACATCGACTACTCAACCCACTGACCCCACCTTCATCTTCCGTACTCCCATCTCTAGTGCCACCCTATTCTCTACCACTGATAACCCTACCTTTGAAGCAACCCCCATCACTACACAATCCACCGAACCCCTCTAGAGCCTGCCCTAGGGCAACCATCCCCAACGTCCTCAGCCATGGGTCATCCTGACCCTAGATCCACATTCATGGTCTTCCCTGCTACCACGCAACCCTTTCAGCCCTTCCCAAATTTACGACCCCAACCCCCGATATCCCTCTCTCCATTTCTACAATCCCTCCATGACATCTTTACTAGGGCTTTTCAACCAGGCTCTCAACCATTCACTGCCTTTTCAGCTCCCCACCCCACTTCGCATCTATTCACCACTTCCACACACACACCACCTACCATACCAATGTATATGGCAGACCCCACACCCACATCCACTCCTGAAGGTATGGACATTTCACCACCCACGGCACCTCCACCCACGGTTTCACCTCCTCCCGTTCCCCATCCACCAATTTCACCCACACACACAACTTCCGTAGACACATCATTCACTGTCTCCCTTCCCCAATTCCCTTCCCATGCATCTCCCATGATAAACAACCCACACTCATCTATAGGAAATGCATTGGACACCATGTTGGCTTGTATATCAAATTTAAGAACAGATTACATTCAGCTCCAGCAACAAAACGAACGCCTGCAAGAGCACTCAGCGACACTACAGCACCGCCTTGCGGCACTAGAAGAGGAGAACGCTCGCCTCCACACACAGTTCCAAACCCTCCAAGAAGCCCATAATATATTGGAGGTACAGCTACAGAACGTAGATCAGGAAGCGGTGCAGGTGGTAGAAGGTCACCTACGGACACAGCTGGAACGCAACTCAAAACTTCAGCGAAATATGGCGCTACTTAAACGCCATCTTGCGGCTGCTCAGGAAGAGAACAGACGTCTGCAAATACAAAATCAAGAGAACCTGGAGGCAGCTATTGAGAGCACACCGGGGGCACCCATCAGCCCATCCAAGTTTCAAGCAGTGACCCCCGATAATATCAAGATTATATTGGAAGATTATGCCATGCTGCTCGAAGCACATGATAAGCTATCGGAGGAGCTAGGACAACTGAAGCAGGAACACCAACAAGGACCAACAGCAGCCCCTCCAACCACCCCCTCTGCGGCTTCGCTTCTCACAGACGCAGAGGCCATAAAAGATCTCCAGAAACAGGTAACTGAATTGCAAACACGCCTACTACAATATGAGAGACCATCTTCCCCTCCGGAGGCTCCCACGGACGAAGAAGTTGTGCAAATTCCTGTGGAACAAACGTTTGATGAAGAATATGATCCGCAACCATTCCCAGGAGGCCAACAGACAGAAGAAGCGTAGGACACATTCGAGGCACCACGGCCCCCATGGTTACGACAAGTGGAGGAAATAGGGAGTTCGCATGAAGAGCGCACCGTAGTGCAAAATCAGGCCATGAGGGTCATCGAGGAAACTGTGTTACAATCAGCCTACTTTAAGAACCTATCATCGCGACGCCTGATTCTCTCATCTGAACCCCAATACAGGCCGTATTATATTATTTTGGCTGATTATAATGCAGAAATACAAATAGTCACGGGTCAAATTCCTACTTTTGCGACCCAATTTCAACCCGAGGACCTTCCTCCAGAGGTGCGGAAAGGCAAAATTCGTCAACCAACATGGCGGCAGAAACTTTTAGAGAAATATCCAGAAATGCTACGCACATGGAACAACGCGCCTTTGCACCTCCTGTACAACCCATGCTACGGTCCAGTCCCCCGCCGCAGGTCGTGGAAGGCATTCAATATCAAGGTACAGAACAACGCGCAATGCAAGGAATGGCTGAACTACCCGTACATTGCGCCACCACAAGGACCACCCTCGGTAGCATATATGATGGGGACCATTCGCCACTGGATGCCGCGCTTGAAGCCCATGCAAGATGTAGCAGCACAAATGATGCTTAAAATCTTGGATATGATGCAAGTAGTCCTGAAGACCTTTAGAAATGCAGCCGCACCACAGGTACGTCAACCGGGGTTCAGCAATGGAAATTACGACTTGGTATATGACATGAGCACCACCCCCAGTATTCGTGTGGCTTACGCTTGGCATGCACGTATCAAATACCTCCCCGCCTGCTACAAACAGACCTTCGAAGAGATGTTCAGATCAGGTTTCTGGGAGTATCACTCGGAGGTTTTTGCACCAAAGCCAACACATCTGCTTCAACTGTTTGCTTGTGAACAAGCAATGTATTCAGAGTACTACACCACCCCGCAACCCGAAACCCCTGGTGCAATAAATTGGGATGCATTGGAAGCTGATCTAGCAAGAGGCTTAAGGATAGGAGAACATGAACTGGCCACCAATGTCATCCAATATTACATCGACCACCCGAGGGAACAAAGGTCTGTCAGGGACGACAGACGCTAGGAAGGGGGGAGTGTTGGCATACAAAGCAACAAAGGAGTCATGCACAATACGGCAACAAGGCCAGATTATTTTTTCCATAGATTATGTACAACTCAAGTGATTTTAATCACTACACAAACATTGTAAATCCCGTTTTTGGTAGAATAGACTCCATTTTGTGCAAGCCGAGGAGTCCTCGAGCTTGAGGAGTATTAGAAGTACCATCGTACCAATTTTCATAATTTTTAGACTTCGTTTGAGCCCTCAAATAAGCCCTGGAACCTAATTTTTAACTAGGCCGGACACTAGGTCTGGACAGGGCCAAAACTAGTCAAAAACTATAAAAAGAGCTAGAGAGCTCATTTTTGAGGTTAGATTGTAATTGAAACGAACTTGTAAGAGCATTTTGAAAGTAATCCAAAAGCTCCATTGATTCTCTCTCTTTGTCTTGCCGTGTGTGCGCGGTCACTCACGCACTTGTGCCGCCACTCGCTCGAGGTCTTCATACCATCCTCACGTCTTCCCGGATTGACATTAAAGGAGGTGCTACTCATCACTGAGCGACAACACTTGCTGGTCATTTTTCATAGCAGACCATGGAGAACGTTAACCAAATACTCTCCCTGAGCTTTCAAACATTCGAAATCATTGTAAAAAGTTCCATATCAACATTGCAGTTAGTCAGGAGTATGCGACGACAAGAAACGTATTTCGAAGGGCTCTTCATCCTCTTGAAGTGGATGGATTGCGAAAGGAAGGCAAGAAACATATCGACATATGGACAGATGGATCTGTTTATCCAATTGATCCACAAACTGGAAGGTACCCCCCTTTTCATAATCTTCATGATCTGATTAGATTTGTGGGAGATGGTGAGGATGGTTTACGAGGCTATTGTTCAAGGCTCTGGGATATTTCAAGGAATTATGTACAATACATAAACTATTTACAAAACACACTACACCAGAAGAATTTACATATGAGGGAGCTAGAAAACAAATTATCCACTTTATCTTCTCAGTTAGAGTCTTTTAAAAAAATGAAAGAAACTCCTATAGGTTTGAGAATGCGGTCAAAACGAGTAAAACCTTTTTTAGATTTGACTGAAAAATCTGGCCAGAAAAAGAAAAGAATGAAAATTGTTAGAGATCATGTGACAAATGTGCTAGGTTTCAATATGTCGAGCAGTTTTGAGCGCATACATTTCTGTAATGAAATTTTGAGTCAAAATGATGTTTTAAAACTATTGAAACTAAATGAAAATACATGCTTGAAACGCTTTGTTTTTCAAAAACTCATGACAGAAATGAATCTTTTACTAGAACCATCTCAAATTCAAAATATTTGTGATAGTGTCGGAGTGAGTAGGAAAGGTTATAGAGCAATTTCAAAAGTTTGGTGTGAATTTTTAAAATTTAACAAAGTTAGAAGTTTTGGATTTCCTAGACCCCATCATGTAGGAAAGTTTCGGCTCTGCTTGAATAAGAAGATCACATCAGTATTTGGTGAATATAAACATATTCACGGTAACATGCCTTACGAAGTAGGAAAACAAAAGTTACATTTCACTTACAATGCATTTAACAACATATGGATAGATGTTATAAAACTTCAAACATACATGGTTCAGTTCTATAATATAAAAGAGCATGAATGTTCTGGTCTATTGAAATTTGTAATCAAACTTGATGAAGCTGAGCTTAAAAAACATCAAAAGATGGAGAGAATAAGCATTGCACTGATGAACAAAGCTTTGGACTATAGCCTTGGGAAATTGGATACTCCATCTCTCAAAGTACAATCAAAAATGGAGTTATGGTGGGTTGGCTGTGCTCAAGTTCCATCTGAGAGCCATAAAACACTTAAATGGTTATTCTCATAGACAAACATTCCAAATGTTATCCAAGGGCATCATGCAGGAGAATTGTTGAATGTCAAAGACTACGGAAACTTTCAAGTTGAGTGGCATTTGAGTGGAGACCTAAAGACTCTCAAATGCATGTTTGGTATAAGTGGGGGAGCAAATTCTAAATACCCTTGCTTGTACTGCATGCAAAGCCCAGGCACAAATGGATGGATTACTAGAGCTGAGGGTGAAGAGGCTCCTTCTAGACAAAATGTTATTCTTCGTAACTACTCATCTTCTTCAATGATTTGGGATCCCATACTTCCAATAGCATTGACAAATGTACACATATGTACACTACATGCAGAGTTAAGAATCATTGACAAGTTGGTCCGTCTTCACTTGGATTATGCATATTCTATCAAGCCTACAACTCTTGCAGATGAATGCATAAAAAAATGTGAATGTCTTCTTTCAGAAATGGGGTTTCATGGTGGTGATGTTCATCTAAGAAAAGATCCAAAGCTTTCACAAAATACAGGTGATGTTTTACAGGATGTCTCAATGGGAGGTGCAAAAGCAAGGAGATTCTTCAGCAACCATGATGGCAAACAACTTAATGCCATGTGGAATTCATGGAAAACATTTTGTGAGGTCACGACTAATGTAAAAAGCAAACCAGAAATAGCAAAAAAGAGAATGGAGGTGTGGGTCAAACTAGATAATCTTTTAAAGATCATGAGGCAGCAGGTAACATCAAAAAGTTATGTGACAGATTTCAGAAAGGCGACCACAGAGCTTATAGAAACCATCATAGAGGCATGGGGTGCCAAAGACATAACATACTACTTGGTGAGCTCCAAAGATATTTTATTCAATTTATTTATTTTTAATTGAAATAAAGATCTAATGAAATTCTTCTGCTTTCCAGCATATTCTTCTTGTGCATGGTGCATTCTTTGCAGAAAAAGAACCACTTGCCATGTGGAACACCCAAGGCATGGAAAAATCTCATTATCAAGCAAGGACAAGCTTCTTTAGGTGTACAAGGAAAGGAGGAGTAACAAAGAGCAATGCCTTCAGAGAGCTTTTTGATTGGTTCTTTAGAAGACAATTACAAAGGACCTCATGCCAAATATAATCTTTGAGTGGTGGATCCCCTCTCCTCTTTTCAAAGCAACATTTGTCACTAACAATGTGCATTTCTGAGCTTGGGCTCATGCACGTTCACTTCCCTATATTGACACTCAGAGGAATATTGGACACGTGCCGGTTCCTAAGAGATTACCATGCTGATTGACATAGACCATTCACCAGTGCTACTGTTCCATACTGGTTCAGGAAATACTGAGAATTGAATTGCTTTATATTCCTTGGCAAGCAACATCGTGTAACTACACCAAGCTGAGTTTCACATATTCTCTTTAGCTCACCATATGCAGGAGTCTTCTCCTCCAGAACTACCTTGTGCAGATATCTCCTTGGATGCTCTGGTACATGAAGTAGTTAAGCATCACTCAAGTTGCAGACCTTCAAGCTCTTTAGAAGACAATTACAAAGGACCTCATGCCAAATATAATCAGAAGGATATGGCTATCTCCAGACAAATCATGTATCAATATCACAAACTGAAAAAGACCACATTTCAAATAGAGCTTTAATATTTGCAATGTCTTTTATTTCTTTGAGAAATAAAAGATGTCATGTATGTACATTTCATGATGTATTATGCTTTGAAAAGAAATATGTCTACTACCATCAGATGACTTTGACCAGAGAATCAATAACAATTACACCAAAAAAATTTGCAATGTCTTATATCACATTGGGCAATTTCTGTATATGTACATTTGTTGAGATATAGAATTTGAAAAAATCAGGTCATTCCTTGAGCCTTTTGAAAGAGCTTGGCTCTGGCAAATCACCTCTATATCTCAGGAACTCTTTTCTCCTGTATCCAGCAATGCTTTTTAAATCTGACACCCCTGCAGCCATTGCATAGCTTGAATAACAAAGAAAGTACCCTGCCCTTGAAGCATTGAGTCCAGGGGCATATCCAAAAATTCTGAATGCAGTTGCTCTTTCAAGAAGTAAAACTCTGAAAGCATTAAAGGGTATTGGAGTAAAACCCATGTATTTTGATAGAGTCCTCAAGCAGAACAATCCAAAGTCTGGCTCCTCACTATAGTGCTTGTGAATAACACAAAAAGTGGCTGGATCCAACTTTGGAAGATAGTGGATAATAGAATGAATATCCACCTTTGCTTTTCCTTTCTCTTCTAAGGCTTTTCTTGTTCCCTTGCCCCTGCCAAGGTAATTGTCTTCATCCAATAAAGTTAACTGTGATAAAAATGAAAAACATGGTTAGATGAAGTGCAAGCACACTTAAGGAAACATGTGAAGTAACTTGAAACTATTAGAAAGAAAAGCAAGAGACACGACTGATGCAAGCGATAAGGGTCTTCAGAGAAATTCAGATTGTCGTTATCGCTTGCATCGGTCGTCATCAATATCTATTTGCAAACTGCCTAGAAACATCTAATGTTTGATAAATGAGGGGAATTCCCACAAGCAAGACATGTATAATCATTGCTGCATGCAACTCCTAGACACGACCGATACAAGCGATAAGGCCCAGCGGAAAATATCCGATGGGCCTAATCGCTTGCATCGATCGTGATCCATTTCTGACACTTGGAATGGAGAACTTGGACAAATCTGATACAAGAAAGAGATTTTGCATTGGTCCCATCTCATATCCTTAACCTAAAGATCTTGAGAACATAGTTAACTGTATACCTTGATGTCATCTTCCTAAAGTCCAAACACGACCGATGCAAGCGATGAGGCCCAACGGAAAATATCCGATGGGCCTAATCGCTTGCATCGGTCGTGATCCATTTCTGACACTTCGAATGGAGAACTTGGACAAATCTGATACAAGAAAGAGATTTTGCATTGGTCCCATCGCATATCCTTAACCTAAAGTTCTTGAGAACATAGTTAACTGTGATCCATTTCTGACACTTGGAATGGAGAACTTGGACAAATCTGATACAAGAAAGAGATTTTGCATTGGTCCCATCTCATATCCTTAACCTAAAGATCTTGAGAACATAGTTAACTGTATACCTTGATGTCATCTTCCTAAAGTCCAAACACGACCAATGCAAGCGATGAGGCCCAACGGAAAATATCCAATGGGCCTAATCGCTTGCATCGGTCGTGATCCATTTCTGACACTTCGAATGGAGAACTTGGACAAATCTGATACAAGAAAGAGATTTTGCATTGGTCCCATCGCATATCCTTAACCTAAAGTTCTTGAGAACATAGTTAACTGTATACCCTGACGTCATCTTCCTAAAGTCCAAACACGACCGATGCAAGCGATGAGGCCCAGCGGAAAATATCCGATGGGCATAATCGCTTGCATCGGTCGTGATCCATTTCTGACACTTCGAATGGAGAACTTGGACAAACTGACACAAGATAGAGATTTTGCATCAAGCCCATCTCATCTCCTTTTCCTTTAAATCATGAGAATATATTTTACTACATACTTGACCTCATCTTCCTCTTCAAGTCCGAACACGACCGATGCAAGCGATAAGGCCCAACGAAGATTATCCGTTAGGTTGTATCGCTTGCATCGGTCGTGGTCATTTTCTCACTTAAAAATAGAGATCTCGGACAAAAACTTTAATTGATAGAATATATCAAACAACATACCTTGACCTCATCTTCCTCCTCAATGAGCTCTTTTGAGTCAATACAAATTGTTCCTTTGTCCTCAGCGACATCCAAGAATGAATAGCCACGTCCAAACGAGTATATTCCAAGTTGCTTCTGATGCTCATCAAACTCTTCATCAGGAAGTTTTGGCTTCTCTGAGATAGCTTTCTCAAAGCATTTTGAAAGAGCTTGTGATGAATCTTTGAATTCTTCATTAGACAAATCCAAATCAAGACGCAAAAATTCCTCTCTTCTTTCTCCTTTCTTATTGATAAATCTCCTTGCAACTTCTTCTGCCTCAGCTATAGCTGCAAGACAGTAGTCCTCCCTTAGATTGAAAAGTTCCTGAATGTAAAATAGAGGTATGAACTCTTTCCCAGAGATAAAGTAAAAAGGTAGATTTGGGAGAAGTAGGGACTTCTCAGACACTTGAACTTCTTCACTTGGCTCCCTTATTGCAGTCTCTGCTTTAAAAGTGGCCACATCAAAATCTTTGACCTGCTCTTCTTCTGCTTGGAGATTGATCTCCTCAACAATCTCCATGACACCTTTCATAGTTTTTGAGCTAGCCTCAAGTGCCAGCTCTAAGCAAGGCTCGTCTTCATCATGAACATTTTCCTCCCTTTCAACTAAGATATGATCAGGCCATATCAAGAAAGCAATGTTTAAAGGGAGCAAGCAGCAGTCCTTTTCATGCTCTGGGCATAAATCAAGCTTCCCTGGCAAAGGGGATATCCTTCTGCATTTTCTTGTGATTTTAGCCCTATCTGTTGGATCCTTCCCAAAGATGTGAGGATGGACATAGGTTTTCTGAGAAATAGAAAGGATCCTCCCATCGACCAACCCCAAGAAAATCTCCCACTCATCCTTAAGAAAACTTTTCGAGTTCTCTAAGAGTTTTTCAAAATCAATTTCGGGGTTGAATATGGTCATTGCATCAGGAAAATAATCTACACTTAAACCCTCTTGAACCATGAAATCAAGAAGTTTCTCTGATGGAGAGACACTAAGGATCTCATTCATTACCTCCATCTAAGCTGCAGCTTCTCTTGTATGTCTATTAGGAGAACACAACCGATGCAAGCGACTAGAGCGAGTCAACGTAGGTCAAACGGCGAAAATCGCTTGTATCGGTTGTGTCGGCGACGAAAGAAAAATACACATGTAGGTGAGAAATTCTCTGAAGGTTGAAAATTTGAGTTTGTGAAGAAATAGGTATTTATAGGCGAGGAGGGAACAAACGGTCGAATGAGGTGGACCAATCACAGAGTGCCATGTGGCAACGTGTACGTTGCCCGATGCAACGGATAGATGACATGGATCAATCAAATCATGCCACGTGGCAAAAGACGTTGGAATTCGCAACGGGTATCTGACGTGGACCAATCGGGGCATGCCACGTGGCACAACGGTCAACTCAGTTTTGGGACCTATTTAAGCTTCCCTATTCATTTGCTTTTTTTTTTTTGTCAACACTTGCCAAGCGTGGAGGTTCCATTGCCACCAAGTTTTTTGGCTACTTCACAATTTCTATAGAGAGCGCTCTCTCCGTAAGGTAATGTGGACACGACCGATGCAAGCGATTAGGGACATCCGAGATTTTTGGATAACCCGAATCGCTTGGATCGGTCATGTTTTTTTAAATAGCATCGTCCTTGATCATACCTTGCAAATTTTGGTTTCTTTTGTGTTGCTTGAGTATAACGCATTGTTACCTTTATTTTAACTTCTATTTATTGAAATATGATGATGAATTCAGGGACGACCGATGCAAGCGATGAGTGACATCCGGGCATTTACGGATGACTCTTATCGCTTGGATCGGTCGTGTCTCTAGTGAGGAGGGAAGAAACGGTCGAATGAGGTGGACCAATCATAGAGTGCAACGTGGTAAAGTGTACGTTCCCCGATGCAACGGATAGATGACGTGGATCAATCAAATCATGCCACGTGGCAAAAGACGTTGGAATTCGCAACGGGTATCTGACGTGGACCAATCGGAGCATGCCACGTGGCACAATGATCAACTCAGTTTTGGGACCTATTTAAGCTTCCCTATTCATTTCCTTCATTTTTTTCTGTCAACACTTGCCAAGCGTCGAGGTTCCATTGCCACCACGTTTTTAGCCTACTTCACAATTTCTATAGAGAGCGCTCTCTACGTAAGGTAATGTGGACACGACCGATGCAAGCGATTAGGGACATCCGAGATTTTTGGATAACCCTAATCGCTTGGATCGGTCATGTTTTTTAATATCATCGAGTCCTTGATCATTGCTTGCAAATTTTGGTTTCCTTTGCTATGCTTGAGTATAACGCATTGTTACCTTTATTTTAACTACTATTTATTGAAATATGATGATGAATTCAGGGACGACCGATGCAAGCGATGAGGGACGTCCGGGCATTTACGGATAACTCTTATCGCTTGGATCGGTCGTGTCTCTTACAGTGGAACGAGTCATTGATTATAGTTTTCCAATTATCTTTTTCTTAGTGGTAATTGAGTATTTTGCATTGTAAGATATATTTTATTGATATTTCATGATAAATTTAAAGACGACCGATGCAAGCGATCAGGGACATACGAGCATTTCCGGATGACTGCTATCGCTTGCATCGGTCGTGCCTCTGATAGTGGAAAGAGTCATTCATTATAGTTTTCCAATTATCATTTTCTTAGTGATAATTGAGTATTTTGAATTGTAAGATATATTTCATTGATATTTGATGATAAATTTGAAGACGACCGATGCAAGCGATCAGGGACATCCGGGCATTTCCGGATGACTGCTATCGCTTGCATCGGTCGTGCCTCTGATAGTGGAAAGAGTCATTGATTATAGTTTTCCAATTATCTTTATCTTAGTGATAATTGAGTATTTTGCATTGTAAGATATTATTTATTGATATTTGATGATTAATTTAAAGACGACCGATGCAAGCGATCAGGGACATCCGGGCATTTCCGGATGACTGTTATCGCTTGCATTGGTCGTGCCTCTGATAGTGGAAAGAGTCATTGATCATAGCTTTTAGAGAGTAAGTTTTGACAGTGGAATATTCCACTTTTCCTAATTCCTTGCCTAAAAATTGATTTTTTGCAGAGTATGGCTAGAACCAAAAAGACAGCAAGGAAGTTGTACCCTGAGGGTCAGGACAAGAATGCCCAAGGGGAAAATGTCCAGGAGCAAAATTCCCAGAAGGTTCAAGCCAAAGTGCCAGACAAGCCTTCAAAAAAAAGGGTCAACTACCATGTTAAGTCTTTGAGGGAAATAAGAAGAGCCCAAAAGTCTGTGGGATTGTTGATCCCAAGACTTCCATTTATGAGAGTTGTCAAGCAGATCTCATCCAACCTCTGTTCTTTGATGAAGACCTCATCCTTTGTCAATGTGAGGTGGCAAACTCAAGCACTGCTATGCCTGCAAGAAGCTGCAGAGGACTTTGCTATTGATTTCATGAATGATGCCTACTTATGTGCTGCTCATTCTCATAGGGTAACTTTAATGGCGAAGGATTATGTTATTGTTTCAAGAATAAGATATAAGTTTGATAAAGCTCTGGTTCCTATTGATCACCACGACAAAAAATTCTTCGATATTTTAAATATACCTCCAGCTCGAGCACCTAAAACAACAGTTGTCATTGAAGAGATCAATGCTCAAGTCACTCATGATCATGAGACTAGAGCTGCAGCAAATAGTGAGGAGGAGAGGAAAAAGCAAGGATTATTTACAGAGGAAAGTGCCATCTTAACCCAGATTCAAAAGTTACAGAAAGCAAATAAAGAGCTCCTCAAGAAAGGAGATGGGCAGGTTATAGTTAATGTTGCAATGCCATGGCAAAGTGAATTGTTTCTTGACATTAGACCTGAAGATAACAAAATGTTGAGGGAGCTTCATCTTGAAATATCAGATAGTGTGGTCAACATTTCACTCAGGTATATCTAGAGGCCTTAAAATGCTTTTGTTTTGCATAATTTTCTAGTTCCTTAACTGCATTTTTATTTCTTGATTTGTAGGGTTCTTCTTCAACAATGTGAGGAAAAGGTTCAAAGAAAAGTATTTATTTTAGATCCTCTGGTGACACAATGTTTTTTACATAAACATGGAGATGCCAAGTCCTTTCTACGGGGTTTTACAGAAGAAGTAGAATGTGTAATTTACCCATATATTGAAAAGTAAGTATTCATCTTCATTTTGGAAACATATTTATTTCATTTAAGAAAGTATATTTACATGCAACTCATTGACAGGGGCCATTGGAGTTTGATTATTGTGGACTTCAATGCATATCAAGCTCTTTTCCTAAATTCTCTTCCATCACAGCATGGGAATTGCAAAGTGTAAGTTACTATACATTTTGTTGTTCTCTATTTTAAAGCCATGCCCCGTTTTGATTTTCACTTTACAATGCAGTGCTGCAAAGCTTCTCAAGATGCATATTGATCAGAATTTTCCAGGAATAGCTAAAATGAATGAACAAAAGCAATTTGGATACAGCCAAATTCATGTGCCATTGCAGAGAGACTCAACATCATGTGGCTGGAGAGTGATTGCAAATGCTGTAAGATTCTTGGAAAGAAGGTTCTACAGTCCTGGATTGAATTTATCAGACTACCCAGATGCATGGATCATCTTGATCAGAGAGAGAGCAATAAATAGTATCATGAAACATGCAATCTGCCCACATGATCCAGACTCACCTCCAACCCCTCCACCTGATAAAAAACAGTCTGAAGATAAAAAGAAAGGGCTTCCTCTTCACTCACCACTAAAGCATATGAACAACATAAAGAGTCAAGCTGAAAGCTCCAAAAAGGGACAGAAGCAACAGAGAAAGCAAGGCTCTAAAAAGGATAGAAAGGGTTAAATCAATTTTTGAGTCGTAGATTGAAATCAATTGTAAAGCCAACCGAGGTTGGAATATTTATTTTTTAACAAATTGTATGTAGTTATGCCAATCTTCATCTGGAAGATGGTCACAGTTGTATTGAACCTCTTGAGAGTTTGACAAAAGTTCACTGGATGGTCCAATTAAATTTATTTATGTCACAATTATGAATGCATTGTGGGATTTTTACTTCATTCTTGTTGGAAAGTGTTTAAATTCGAGAAGTTACAGAAGGACATAAAGAATTAAGAGGACACGACCGATACAAGCGATACGGGGAATCGGAGAATCTTGGATTGCCCCTATCGCTTGCATCGGTCGTATTATCCATTTCATCGCTGTTGCTAGTTTTTATACTCGTGAGTCAAATCTTTACGCAAGGTCACTTCTTGAAGTCTCCCGCGGTAGTTTGCTAACACGACCGATGTAAGCGAAAAGGGCCATCCGACAATTTCAGATTGCACTAGTCGCTTGCATCGATCGTCTTCACTTATCTCGTCTCCTCTGCTTTATGCCTTGAGACATGCTCTTCTAATATTGAAATACCAAACCTTGGATTGGAATTTGCACCAAGTTCTTCACTCTCTCTTATATTACTTGGTAGTTTGCATTTGTACCATGATAATTTCTCTCGCGGTAGTTTGCTAACACGACCGATGTAAGCGATAAGGGCCATCCGACAATTTCAGATTGCCCTAGTCGCTTGCATCGGTCGTCTTCACTTATCTCGTCTCCTCTGCTTTATGCCTTAAGACATGCTCTTCTAATATTGAAATACCAAACCTTGGATTGGAATTTGCACCAAGTTCTCCACACTCTCTTATATTACTTGGTAGTTTGCGTTTGTACCATGATAATTTCTCTCGCGGTAGTTTGCTAACACGACCGATGTAAGCGATAAGGGCCATCCGACAAATTCAG
>CM035429.1:54868675-54883675 GCA_020310875.1 Ceratopteris richardii
TGAAATACTTTTCTCAAGTGTTCCAAGTGTTCCTGTTCTGATGCACTATAGATCAGAATGTCATCTAAAAAATCTACTACAAAGTGTCCTAGATAAGGCCGTAAAACACTATTCATGAGTTTCATGAAAGTGGCAGGAGCATTGGTGAGACCAAAAGGCATCACCAAAAACTCATAGTGCCCATATCTGGTCTTGAATGCAGTCTTAGGGACATCCTCTGCCCTAATCCTGATCTGATGATATCCTGATCTAAGGTCAAGCTTGGTAAAATACCGAGCTTGATGTAACTGATCAAATAGATCTTCCAACCTAGGCATTGGAAATCTATTTTTTATAGTTACCTTATTAAGTGCTCTATAATCTATACATAGTCTCATAGAGCCATCTTTCTTTTTAACTAGGAGCATTGGCGATGCCCATGGTGAGTTACTAGGTTTGATGAAGCCTTTATCTAAATAATCCTGCAATTGCTTCTCAACCTCCTCATGCTGAGAAACACTAAGCCTATAAGGTGGTCTACAAATAGGGTTAGTGTTAGTAACAACTTCTATGGCATGGTCAATGTCCCCTCTCTCAGGTGGTAGGCCTCTAGGTAAGTCAGTGGGAAAAACATCTCTGTAATCAAACATAAGATCCTTAAAACTTTTAACTACACACTCTTGCAAAAAAGAATAGTAGAAAGTCCTGTTCATATTTACATTCAAAGCATGAAAATATACATCAGATGAGATGTCTGTACAATGCTCCATATCATGACTATACAATAAAAACATATCCTGTACATGCTGTGAACAACAGAGACTATACAACTCTAATGATGAGATGAGAGGTGCACTAGGTACATCTCTCTCTCCCTGAATATAAACTTTACTTCCATTCTTTTCAAACTCGAGTGTGTTATTTTGATAGCTGCGTTTAAGTGTATCTCCCAACCCCCATAGCCATTCTCTTCCTAAGACTAGATCTGTCCTCTCCATGTTCATAATTTGGAAGTCCATATGATCTGTATAATCCTGCATCTTGACTTCCAAATTGGATACCATAGTATCCCATATTCTTTTATCTTGCCCTTGCATCATAGATACAATGTATTTATGTGCACTAGGCTGTTGGGGAATCTTCAATTTCTTGACCAAAGCATAGTTTATGAAGTTATGAGTAGCAGAATCATCTATCATGACTCGCACCCTGGTCCCGTATACACTACCATGTAGCTTGACCAAGTCATGTGGTCCAAATTGCGATGACCACAATGACTGAGTCAAACAACACGTGTGCTCTATATCCTCGTGCATCACCTCCACTCCCTTGCAGCTAGAGCTGCCATGAATGGGAAGGGTCTGCACTAGGTGGACCACCTTTTTGCCCCTTTCAGGAGCCGTACTAGACTCTGGTCCTTTCTTCTTTTCTTCCCCCTTCTTGAGTGGACAGTTCCACTGTGAGTGGCTAGGGGATAGGCACCTAAAACACAGGTTCTCTCTTTTGGCCTTCTCAAACTGGTCTGTGGATAGCTTAGGCCCTTGTGATGTTTGTTTTTTAAATAAAACCTTGTTTTTCCCGAAAGGCAACTTTTTCTTAAATTTAGTGGTGCTAAGAGGTTTAAGGGGCTGATCCGTCTCCATAGGAGTATACTGAGGACGGTTATGGTCCTCATATATCTGTGCATATTTGATCGCCTCCTCAAACGTCTTAGGCGCATTCCTCCTGACTTCCCTCTTTATGGCTTTATCCAAGCCCCTAACAAACCCTCTGGTCTTCTGAAAATCATCTAGAACCTTAAGCTTCAAAGTGATCTCTCTATAGTGGGATAGATAGACTGAAAGAGGCCTGCCTCTTTGAGTAATCCTATCCAACTCATCCCAATTCCTCTCTTCTTCATTTTCAGGAAGAAACTCTTTTAGGAAAAGAGTTTCAAACTGAGTCCAGTCACTAGGGATAGAGTTCGCCTCCTTAAGACTCATCCACCACTTATAAGCACGCGGGCCGAGGGAGAGACTCGCCTCTAGCACACGATACTCAGGTGGGGTGCCCTTCAATTGATGCAAATCTTGCCACTTTTGTAAAAAAGTGTAGATTGCATCCTTATTCCTGTCTCGGTCATCCCCCGTGAAGGTTGGTGGCTTTAAGTCTTTCAGGAGGGGAGCTTCCCTAGAGCTCTCTCCTTTATACTTACTAGGAAGAGAAGTCTCTTTCCTAGTAATCTCTAGAGGAATGGTAGGAGTCTCTCTTTCCTTCCTAGCTAAGAAAGAGGTGACACTAGTCTCAAGGGAGATCATTTGAGACTTAAGTTGGTGTATAAGAGATGTAATGCTACCCAAATCTTTCTCTAACTTAAGGGTTTGCTCTTTCAAGCCAATGAATTGGTCACGAGTGACAAATTCATCTATAAGTTCTTCATAAGTATACTCTTGCTGTGAAGGCTCTTTTTCTTCTATATTCTCTTCTATTTCTTGTCCTAACTCTACTTCTTCCATCCTAGCATCCTGATCCTCTAGTTGCTCTCTAGGTGGAGAAGTGGTTTCAACTACTTGTTTGCCTTTATTTTCCATGTTTAAGTACCCTTCCCCCGTTTGCTAACTAGAGAGTATGAAAATGAATGGAAGTAGAGTTTAAATATGCAAGAAGAAGAGAGATATAACACAAGAGCACTTCCCTGATATAAAGTAGAGTTGCGGAAGCTAAATCCAGGTGGTCCTTGATGCTTCAAGCCGCTGATTTTGAGTCCTCGCCAGTCCCAAAAAAAAATTGGAAATGTCCGCTTGGTCCGGGGAGGTTCTAGACACCATAAACCATCCAAAACAACACCAAAAGTGCGTAGGAAAAGCCTCAAACGGGCAAACTGAATGCAACTGAACAATTTCAGAGATTTTCCAATCCTCGCCAGTCCACAAAGTGTTGCCCAGCACCTGCACTTCAAAAATTTGAGACAATCCCAAGTGAAAAAATTGGATTTGGAGTCCGGATGAAAAAAAACTAGGCCCGGGAGTGGCCGCCTAGTTCCTGCTGAATCGCTGCAGAGAGATTTTGGTAGGGCAAATCTCTTTCAAATCCAACACCGATGGTCTCTGAGCGAAGCTTGAAAGCGTAGCTTCGAAATGTGACCAAGATTTTGAAAATCCGATATGGTATGAAGAAGATATGCTCCGGAGAAGTGAGGTATGTCACCGGTGGGAGGTAAAAAGGTAACCCTCTTGAAGTAGAAACTTTGAAGAGCTTCAAACTGAAGGACTGAAGCTTTTCAATGAAAACCCAAGACCCAAAACCCTTCTCCACAGCCCGTATTACATATGTGCATCCTCATTTAACCAATATCTTGGTCCATGACATCACATTTGCTCTTTCAACTTTGAAAAAAAAAACCACAAATTTTCATAGATTAGATGGACCTTAGAGTTTTTTCGAAAAACAACTCCACAACTGTCGTCGTCGTCATCACTTATCCCACATGTGCATGCTCAGCTACGTACCTCTTCTCTCGATCTTTACACTCCATAATTGGAGTGACTTGTGGCATCTCACATGAGTGCCACATGGCACTCATGTGTGTGCCTTCTAGTGAAACCCCAAGAGATGGTTCACACCATCTCTTATATAGGGAATCCCTTTATAACATTTCCTTCCCCTTAACTCCATTTTTGTCCTCAAAAATGGTATTGGAAGGTCTAGAAATCAAGAGAATGGTACTCCCACTACATCCCCATGTATATACATACATGGTCCTGTCTCCGTGTTGTTTCCCCATATCCTTCCCCTTAAGAAAACTCTTGAGAAGGTAAACTGAAACTGGGAAACCGTCTCTGAAGGGTGCTAACCCGCTCCCATGTGGCACTATCTTCTGAACTATCTTTCCACTTTACTAGACACTCTTTATACAAGTGACTCCTCGTCCGTTTCTCTCGAGTGCGTAGTATGCTTTCTGGCTCATGTGGAATAGATTGAACAGAAATAGGCTCTACTACCTCACTATCTGGAATGAGGTTGTCAGATTCACCCAGCCTTTTCTTAAGCCGGCTAACATGAAAAACTGGATGGATTTGACTATTCTCTGGAAGTTGGAGCTGGTAAGCCATCTTTCCTATTCTCTTAAGTATTTGGAAAGGTCCACAATACCTAGGAGATAATTTTGGACAAGGTCCCGTCTTCATGGTTTCAGACCTAGATGGAACTCTAAGATAGACTTGCTCTCCTACCTCAAAGTTGATATCTCTTCTTTGAGGGTCAGCATAGGCTCTAGCCCTATCCTGAGCTTTCCTAATGCTGTCCTTAGCAAGTCTAAGCATATCATTCATTTCTTTCAAGAAGTCCTTTGCAGCTTGAACTTTTTCATTCTGCAAGCCAACTGCATAAGGAGCCCTTGGCTGAAACCCATACATAAGCATAAATGGACTATGCCCAGTGGAAGAGTGCTTGGCACTATTATATGCAAACTCTACTATAGGTAAGTACTCTTCCCAATTAGTTTGCCTTTCATTCACATATGCTCAAAGCATATCCTCTAGGATTTGGTTAACCCTTTCTGTTTGCCCATCCGACTGTGGATGTTCGGCCGTACTCATGCTAAGCTTTGTATCCAACCTTTTGAAGACCGCTCTCCAAAAATGGCTAGTAAACTTCCTATCCCGATCAGAAACTATGTCTAGAGGAAGACCATATAACCGGTATAGGTTCTCTACAAAGAGTCTAGCCAACTCAGGTGTCTTCACTGTAGTATGTGTTGGAATAAACCTAGCCATTTTGGTTAACCTATCCACAATTACCCAGACCGAGTCGTGCCCTCTCTGTGTCTTAGGTAATCCGACTATAAAGTCCATGGAGATACTCTCCCACTTCCCATTAGGAATGACGCGAGTGATTTTGCTATAGGAGCGGTTTTAGTACAGGATGGTCGACCATTAGCTTTTGAGAGCAAGAAACTAGAACCGGCTCAAAAGAATTACTCCGTCTATGAGAAGGAGTTGTATGCAATAGTCCATGCTTTGAAGAAGTGGCGTCATTATTTATATGGTGCCAAAGTTACGATAGTGTTTGATCAAGAGAGCATTAAGTGGCTCTCTAATCAAACAGACCTTAAAGGTCGGAAGGCCCGATGGGCAGAGACCCTTCAAGAGTTTGATTATGAGCTTAGGTATAGGAAGGGAAAGTTTAATGTAGTGGCTGATTCACTTAGCCGCATGCCTATGCTCAATGGACTGAGTTTTACTCAGATCACTAGTGAGCTACTTGAGTCTATTAGAGGGAAATGTAGGCTTGATCCTGCATATTCCAAAATTTGGGAAGCCATAGAGAATGGGGATCGTGATATACGGGTTTCCAATGAGGATGGAGTATCGACGGGTACTCAAGAAGGATTCAAGTGGAAGAATTACAGTGTCCAAGATGGATATCTGTTATATAAAGGTAAGGTGTGTGTCCCTAGAGATACTGAGATGAGACGGCATATTTTATATGAGTGTCATGACACACCTAGTGCGGGACACCCAGGAGTTAACAAGACTTATGATCTTGTTAAGAGGCAGTTTTATTGGCCTGGACTTCATAAGGACGTCCTAGAGTATGTGCTTAAGTGCAATAAATGCCAGGTCAACAAAGCTGAGAGGTTGAGGATTGGAGGACTACTCCACCCATTGGATATTCCTAATGGGAAGTGGGAGAGTATCTCCATGGACTTTATAGTCGGATTACCTAAGACACAGAGAGGGCACGACTCGGTCTGGGTAATTGTGGATAGGTTAACCAAAATGGCTAGGTTTATTCCAACACATACTACAGTGAAGACACCTGAGTTGGCTAGACTCTTTGTAGAGAACCTATACCGGTTATATGGTCTTCCTCTAGACATAGTTTCTGATCGGGATAGGAAGTTTACTATCCATTTTTGGAGAGCGGTCTTCAAAAGGTTGGATACAAAGCTTAGCATGAGTACGGCCGAACATCCACAGTCGGATGGGCAAACAGAAAGGGTTAACCAAATCCTAGAGGATATGCTTCGAGCATATGTGAATGAAAGGCAAACTAATTGGGAAGAGTACTTACCTATAGTAGAGTTTGCATATAATAGTGCCAAGCACTCTTCCACTGGGCATAGTCCATTTATGCTTATGTATGGGTTTCAGCCAAGGGCTCCTTATGCAGTTGGCTTGCAGAATGAAAAAGTTCAAGCTGCAAAGGACTTCTTGAAAGAAATGAATGATATGCTTAGACTTGCTAAGGACAGCATTAGGAAAGCTCAGGATAGGGCTAGAGCCTATGCTGACCCTCAAAGAAGAGATATCAACTTTGAGGTAGGAGAGCAAGTCTATCTTAGAGTTCCATCTAGGTCTGAAACCATGAAGACGGGACCTTGTCCAAAATTATCTCCTAGGTATTGTGGACCTTTCCAAATACTTAAGAGAATAGGAAAGATGGCTTACCAGCTCCAACTTCCAGAGAATAGTCAAATCCATCCAGTTTTTCATGTTAGCCGGCTTAAGAAAAGGCTGGGTGAATCTGACAACCTCATTCCAGATAGTGAGGTAGTAGAGCCTATTTCTGTTCAATCTATTCCACATGAGCCAGAAAGCATACTACGCACTCGAGAGAAACGGACGAGGAGTCACTTGTATAAAGAGTGTCTAGTAAAGTGGAAAGATAGTTCAGAAGATAGTGCCACATGGGAGCGGGTTAGCACCCTTCAGAGACGGTTTCCCAGTTTCAGTTTACCTTCTCAAGAGTTTTCTTAAGGGGAAGGATATGGGGAAACAACACGGAGACAGGACCATGTATGTATATACATGGGGATGTAGTGGGAGTACCATTCTCTTGATTTCTAGACCTTCCAATACCATTTTTGAGGACAAAAATGGAGTTAAGGGGAAGGAAATGTTATAAAGGGATTCCCTATAGAAGAGATGGTGTGAACCATCTCTTGGGGTTTCACTAGAAGGCACACACATGAGTGCCATGTGGCACTCATGTGAGATGCCACAAGTCACTCCAATTATGGAGTGTAAAGATCGAGAGAAGAGGTACGTGGCTGGGCGGTACAGGAATGCATCGATCTCCGTGCTCGCGCGGGTCGCAGAAGGGCTTCCTCGAAAAAAGTAAGGGGAATCCTTGGAGGAATTTGAACTCGACACCACACTTAATATTGCATCATTTTGATGGTTCGCCTCTCTTATTCGATATCTTCTCCTAAATTCCATCGCGGGCTCGCGTCGAACACACACAGAGACATGATAGTTCAAACCTCCCAGCCGCCGAGCGAATTCTCTTGTCCCTCATAATAATGAGACCCCCTCTTAGTCACTTCTACCATATGATATTACTCCAATTAGATGCCATGTGGCACGAGTGCCACCTCATCCAAGAGGATATACATCCATAATATGACATTTCCTTCCCCTTGAAAGCATTTTCGTCCTCGAAAATGTAGATGAAATGTCCACAATGGTAGAAGAAAGTGCTCGGACTCCCCTGAACCCCATGTACTCTATGTACATGGTCATCTCTGTGTATTGTTTCCCCATATCCTTCCCCTTAAGAAGTCTCATATGAGATCATCTCAAAGGTGGGAAACCATCTGAGTGGTGCTTAATATCTCCCATATACACTCCACTTTCCAAACTATCACTCCCATGACATACAACATCATCCAAATGACCTAAGTCCATATGATGTATACTCTATGGAGTAATAGCATGTAAAGCAAGTGTAAGAGTGCCAAACTTATAAGCTTGACCATATCACAATGGAGATAATAAACCATATAATCCTCTAAAATATAGAACAAAGTCCCATAACAAGTGACTCCAAACCCATCTAAGACTAAATGATAGATTGCCTTCATAACACTCCAGGTCTTCCTAACCTTGAGTGTAATCACAAGTAATAGTTTTGTCTAAACTACCTTGTGAACTATGCAAATCCATCATCTAGCTCATACATAAGAATTTCTTGGTAGTAAAATGCAATCTCTACATTTCTCCAACCAAGAAATCTGTGGTTTGTCATCCTTTACCATTGGACTAGGTTCTATTGGAAGAGCATCTATTGGCACTTGTGCAAACTCTAATATTTCTCTTCCCTGTAGTTTGCCATATGAATGCAGAAAGCATTCCCTTTGAGATTCAGATAATCCCTAAGTACCCATCCTCCTAACTGATGTTTACTCATCATACTCATGATGTAACACCAACTAAGAGTTTGGTACCCTAATAGGTTAGATATATTTCTATCTCCTGGAAACTCAAAAGAGAAGTATCATCAATCTACTCCCAGTCTAACTAATGTCAATAACTAGATTATCTCATCTAGTCAAAGACCATCACTGAAAATAGCATAACTACTTCTCTCTAGAGTCTCCATATGAGACTCAATCTAACCATCATGATTAACTGATCTCCCTCTTGTCTTTAATAGAAGAGTGCCACTCCTATCTACACAATCTAAATGAGAAAGTGAAACTCTCTCCATGTCTATCTCTATAATCTCTTCTAAGGAGAAAAACTCTAGCAGTGGAAACTATTCCACTTTCCCTTTCCCTTTGAAAGAGATTGTGTTGAATCCATTTTCTCTACTCATCCATAGGTGAGAACATGCACATAAGTTCTCCATACTTTTCCTTCCAAAATAGTGGAGAATCATACTCCCATATGAAGGAAAATTGGATGGAAAAGTAGAGGAAATGAATTCCTTCTCAAATATAGATTAAGAGATGTTTTCAGAGCACCTCTTCTATCTAAAGAAAAACATAGTCTATTCTTCCCCTATGAAGAAATTATATTTTACTTTCCTTTTTTCTCTTTCAAAGAATAGGAGCTAAAGTGAGAGTACTGAACTAAAGTAAGATCCCTCATGGATCTCTGAGCTGATTCCCACTTTCTCCTTACCTTAAAAGAGAAACTCATGAATTTATTTAGTCCTCTCTTCCATAACTAATGCATAATCCCTCATCACATATTCCTATGAAGATGGAGAACAGATCTCCGCTAACTAATGAAGGCGTATGTAGTGAAAGTGGAGAAAATAAATTCCTAATAAGGGTCAAAGCCCTTTACTAAAATGGTCAGCAATGATGTGACATGATACCGTAAACATATGTGTATCCATAGTGAAGAACTATCTTTGCCAACCATACTATGTGCATGGATCTATACGATCCAATCAACTAATGGAATTATCCTTCCTGAAAGCACAACATGAGTATGTGATATCCATGGTGATAAAATCACCTACCACATTCTCTACTGGAAGAATAAATCTTCCCATACTGTGAAAGATAACTCCCAATCTTAAGGAGATGTCTACTAAGAGCTCTCCTCTGATCTAGTGAGACATGACGCCATGAATGATGAGTCCTTTTCTTCCTGGCCATAGAAGAAGAGTGCTCAAAGGGAAGTCGTTTCCACCGTCCCATACCAGTGAAAACTTCTTCCAATTCACGGTGTCATACTTACACTAAACCAAATATCTATTCCATATAATGGAATATATAGGTGGACTCCAATGAATCCCATATACTAAAATCATATCAGTGGACTGAAATGAGTCCCATGTCCTCAACTAGTTAGTTTGGTTCTAGTCAATGTGTGACAATGGATATCCCTTTCTGTTCCAAACCAACTTGTTCCTAGGTACAAAGACTGAGTCTAAGTACCTCTTTGTAGATCCTGATATACATATATATGTATTGGGTACCCCAATTATTCCTGAGTAAAGGATCTATGCTCTATACCATAGAGCTAGTGCCATGCCTATGACCTTCCTAACCATCACTCGAATCACATAAGCATCCGTCGATGCTATCTCATGAAACCCATCTTTATGATCCCATCAATTTGGTTTCCTTAGTAGTGTAGCAAAAAATGCTTCACTACTTGGTCAAGTGATGTGCCTGAGTGAAACTAGTCACTCTTTGGGTATTCATCATGATACCCCATAGTCTCCTAATTCTACTGTGAGACTCTTGTGAAGATAAATAAATCTTCACTACCTTGGAGATTATCCTAAATGTATCTCCCGAGCCTGAATGCAACTTCCTGAACCTATAGGATTGCTTGTGCACATTACTAATGGTGAAGGTGTAGCTCCTTCCGTTAGCAATCCTATGGTCTAAATCCATAAGGATTATGTATAGGGATCCTGCTACTACCGAAGTTGCCTTATATATAATACTCTGATGGTCCTAAGTCCATCAAATACATGCTTATAAGCATGCCTAAAACTTATTGATGTTTGCAGAAAGGCATGTTACTATGCCATAACACTCTTACCTAAAAGCAAGTGCGTATATAACGCCATGCGGTAAGAAAATTTTCGACAGCATTTCCCCAGGAAATAGAATCCCAAAAAAATTAAACCATAGCTCAGTGGCACTCAGGCCACCCAAAAACATAGGGCTTGACAGGCCCATGGCATGCACACCATAAACTTATATATGGATTCCATGACCTGCAAAAACACAAAAGTATTTGCTAGCAACCATTCCCGGTGTTGCATAGCCATATGGTTTCTGTAATCTTCTTTCCTGCAAACAATCAAAAAGTATACTTCCTACATGTTGATCCATACTTTTAAGAGCTTAAACAATGATCAACACTTGATGTATGCAATCCCATTCATGCAGGAACTAGGCGGCCACTCCCGGGCCTAGTTTTTTTTCATCCGGACTCCAAATCCAATTTTTTCACTTGGGATTGTCTCAAATTTTTGAAGTGCAGGTGCTGGGCAACACTTTGTGGACTGGCGAGGATTGGAAAATCTCTTAAATTGTTCAGTTGCATTCAGTTTGCCCGTTTGAGGCTTTTCCTACGCACTTTTGGTGTTGTTTTGGATGGTTTATGGTGTCTAGAACCTCCCCGGACCAAGCGGACATTTCCAATTTTTTTTTGGGACTGGCGAGGACTCAAAATCAGCGGCTTGAAGCATCAAGGACCACCTGGATTTAGCTTCCGCAACTCTACTTTATATCAGGGAAGTGCTCTTGTGTTATATCTCTCTTCTTCTTGCATATTTAAACTCTACTTCCATTCATTTTCATACTCTCTAGTTAGCAAACGGGGGAAGGGTACTTAAACATGGAAAATAAAGGCAAACAAGTAGTTGAAACCACTTCTCCACCTAGAGAGCAACTAGAGGATCAGGATGCTAGGATGGAAGAAGTAGAGTTAGGACAAGAAATAGAAGAGAATATAGAAGAAAAAGAGCCTTCACAGCAAGAGTATACTTATGAAGAACTTATAGATGAATTTGTCACTCGTGACCAATTCATTGGCTTGAAAGAGCAAACCCTTAAGTTAGAGAAAGATTTGGGTAGCATTACATCTCTTGTACACCAACTTAAGTCTCAAATGATCTCCCTTGAGACTAGTGTCACCTCTTTCCTAGCTAGGAAGGAAAGAGAGACTCCTACCATTCCTCTAGAGATTACTAGGAAAGAGACTTCTCTTCCTAGTAAGTATAAAGGAGAGAGCTCTAGGGAAGCTCCCCTCCTGAAAGACTTAAAGCCACCAACCTTCACGGGGGATGACCGAGACAGGAATAAGGATGCAATCTACACTTTTTTACAAAAGTGGCAAGATTTACATCAATTGAAGGGCACCCCACCTGAGTATCGTGTGCTAGAGGCGAGTCTCTCCCTCGGCCCACGTGCTTATAAGTGGTGGATGAGTCTTAAGGAGGCGAACTCTATCCCTAGTGACTGGACTCAGTTTGAAACTCTTTTCCTAAAAGAGTTTCTTCCTGAAAATGAAGAAGAGAGGAATTGGGATGAGTGGGACAGGATTACTCAAAGAGGCAGGCCTCTTTCAGTCTATCTATCCCACTATAGAGAGATCACTTTGAAGCTTAAGGGTCTAGATGATTTTCAGAAGACCAGAGGGTTTGTTAGGGGCTTGGATAAAGCCATAAAGAGGGAAGTCAGGAGGAATGCGCCTAAGACGTTTGAGGAGGCGATCAAATATGCACAGATATATGAGGACCGTAACCGTCCTCAGTATACTCCTATGGAGACGGATCAGCCCCTTAAACCTCTTAGCACCACTAAATTTAAGAAAAAGTTGCCTTTTGGGAAAAACAAGGTTTTATTTAAAAAACAAAGATCACAAGGGTCTAAGCTATCCACAGACCAGTTTGAGAAGGCCAAAAGAGAGAACCTGTGTTTTAGGTGCCTATCCCCTAGCCACTCACAGTGGAACTGTCCACTCAAGAAGGAGGAAGAAAAGAAGAAAGGACCAGAGTCTAGTACGGCTCCTGAAAGGGGCAAAAAGGTGGTCCACCTAGTGCAGACCCTTCCCATTCATGGCAGCTCTAGCTGCAAGGGAGTGGAGGTGATGCACGAGGATATAGAGCACACGTGTTGTTTGACTCAGTCATTGTGGTCATCGCAATTTGGACCACATCACTTGGTCAAGCTACATGGTAGTGTATACGGGACCAGGGTGCGAGTCATGATAGATGATTCTGCTACTCATAACTTCATAAACTATGCTTTGGTCAAGAAATTGAAGATTCCCCAACAGCCTAGTGCACATAAATACATTGTATCTATGATGCAAGGGCAAGATAAAAGAATATGGGATACTATGGTATCCAATTTGGAAGTCAAGATGCAGGATTATACAGATCATATGGACTTCCAAATTATGAACATGGAGAGGACAGATCTAGTCTTAGGAAGAGAATGGCTATGGGGGTTGGGAGATACACTTAAACGCAGCTATCAAAATAACACACTCGAGTTTGAAAAGAATGGAAGTAAAGTTTATATTCAGGGAGAGAGAGATGTACCTAGTGCACCTCTCATCTCATCATTAGAGTTGTATAGTCTCTGTTGTTCACAGCATGTACAGGATATGTTTTTATTGTATAGTCATGATATGGAGCATTGTACAGACAGCTCATCTGATGTATATTTTCATGCTTTGAATGTAAATATGAACAGGACTTTCTACTATTCTTTTTTGCAAGAGTGTGTAGTTAAAAGTTTTAAGGATCTTATGTTTGATTACAGAGATGTTTTTCCCACTGACTTACCTAGAGGCCTACCACCTGAGAGAGGGGACATTGAACATGCCATAGAAGTTGTTACTAACACTAACCCTATTTGTAGACCACCTTATAGGCTTAGTGTTTCTCAGCATGAGGAGGTTGAGAAGCAATTGCAGGATTATTTAGATAAAGGCTTCATCAAACCTAGTAACTCACCATGGGCATCGCCAATGCTCCTAGTTAAAAAGAAAGATGGCTCTATGAGACTATGTATAGATTATAGAGCACTTAATAAGGTAACTATAAAAAATAGATTTCCAATGCCTAGGTTGGAAGATCTATTTGATCAGTTACATCAAGCTCGGTATTTTACCAAGCTTGACCTTAGATCAGGATATCATCAGATCAGGATTAGGGCAGAGGATGTCCCTAAGACTTCATTCAGGACTAGATATGGGCACTATGAGTTTTTGGTGATGCCTTTTGGTCTCACCAATGCTCCTGCCACTTTCATGAAACTCATGAATAGTGTTTTACGGCCTTATCTAGGACACTTTGTAGTAGATTTTTTAGATGACATTCTGATCTATAGTGCATCAGAACAGGAACACTTGGAACACTTGAGAAAAGTATTTCAAGTGCTAAGGGAAAATTCGCTCTTTGCTAAGGAGTCAAAGTGTGAATTTTTCAAGACAGAGGTTAAGTACCTTGGGCATATAGTCTCCCAAGATGGAATCCAGATGGATCCTGAAAAAGTAAGGGCTATTATGGAATGGCCACATCCACGGAACCTGGAGGAGCTGCAGATCTTCCTAGGTTTATCAAGTTTCTATCGAAGATTCATTAAGAATTATGCCAAAATTGCTGCCCCGATGACGGAACAGCTTAAAGGGAAAGGGAAAACCTTTCATTGGGGAGACGAACAGAAGCAAAGTATGGAAAAGTTGAAAGTAGCAATTGCTACAGCTCCACTTTTACATATAGCAGATCCCAATAAACCATTTGTGGTTGAGACTGACGCGAGTGATTTTGCTATAGGAGCGGTTTTAGTACAGGATGGTCGACCATTAGCTTTTGAGAGCAAGAAACTAGAACCGGCTCAAAAGAATTACTCCGTCTATGAGAAGGAGTTGTATGCAATAGTCCATGCTTTGAAGAAGTGGCGTCATTATTTATATGGTGCCAAAGTTACGATAGTGTTTGATCAAGAGAGCATTAAGTGGCTCTCTAATCAAACAGACCTTAAAGGTCGGAAGGCCCGATGGGCAGAGACCCTTCAAGAGTTTGATTATGAGCTTAGGTATAGGAAGGGAAAGTTTAATGTAGTGGCTGATTCACTTAGCCGCATGCCTATGCTCAATGGACTGAGTTTTACTCAGATCACTAGTGAGCTACTTGAGTCTATTAGAGGGAAATGTAGGCTTGATCCTGCATATTCCGAAATTTGGGAAGCCATAGAGAATGGGGATCGTGATATACGGGTTTCCAATGAGGATGGAGTATCGACGGGTACTCAAGAAGGATTCAAGTGGAAGAATTACAGTGTCCAAGATGGATATCTGTTATATAAAGGTAAGGTGTGTGTCCCTAGAGATACTGAGATGAGACGGCATATTTTATATGAGTGTCATGACACACCTAGTGCGGGACACCCAGGAGTTAACAAGACTTATGATCTTGTTAAGAGGCAGTTTTATTGGCCTGGACTTCATAAGGACGTCCTAGAGTATGTGCTTAAGTGCAATAAATGCCAGGTCAACAAAGCTGAGAGGTTGAGGATTGGAGGACTACTCCACCCATTGGATATTCCTAATGGGAAGTGGGAGAGTATCTCCATGGACTTTATAGTCGGATTACCTAAGACACAGAGAGGGCACGACTCGGTCTGGGTAATTGTGGATAGGTTAACCAAAATGGCTAGGTTTATTCCAACACATACTACAATGAAGACACCTGAGTTGGCTAGACTCTTTGTAGAGAACCTATACCGGTTATATGGTCTTCCTCTAGACATAGTTTCTGATCGGGATAGGA